>PVLC010019564.1:0-30380 GCA_004027655.1 Graphiurus murinus
GGGCATTCTGCCTCCACGCTATACCCCCAGCCCTATTTTTTATTCTTTATTTTGAAACAGGGTCTCCCTAAATTGCGGAATGCCTCACTAGGTAGCTGAGGCTGGCCACAAACCCGGATCCTCCGGTCTCAGCCTCCCAAATGCTGGGATTACAAGTGTGAGCCACCATGCCCGGCTCTATTCTTTATTTTTTGAAACAAGGTCTCACTAAGTTGCAGAGGGCCTCACTAAGCAGCTGAGGCAGGTCTAAACCTGCAATCTTCCTGTGTCAGCCTCCCAAGTACTGGGATTACAAGCCTGTGCTACCACACCCAGCTAGAGTGGCTGTTTAATACTCATGTAGGAGTGGACCATGATATACGGAATGTGCATTTGATGGAGCATGGTCATCACCCAGCCAGACCACTAAATTATACTGCTCCCAGGGCAAAGGGCATACACGAAAAAAGGCACAGATAATAACAATGACATTACTATAATATTAATGGGTTGTATTGTTGATAATTTATCCTGTACCATGCCTTGAACTAAATCCTTTATTATTTATTTATTTATTTTATGGCACTAGGGATTGAACCCAGGTATTCTACCTCTGAGCTACATCCCTAGCTTATTTTATTTTATTTTGAAACAGGTCTTACTAAGAGCATGCTGGCCTTGAGCCTGCTATCCTCCTGCCTCAGCTTTCAAGTTCTGGGATTACAGGTGTGTCGCACTGTGTGTGGCTCTCTTAGGCTGATTTATAAATTGAATATGATACTATATATAAAAGACTTAGCTAGGAGCAGTGGTACAATCTGTAACCCTAGTACTTAGGATGCTGAAGCAGGAGGATTACTCATTTGAGGCCAGCCCCAGCAATTTAATGAGACTCTGCTTCAAAAATAAAAATGAAATAAAATAAAATAAGCTGGGGATGGGGTATAGCTCAGAGGTAGAACCCCCTGAGTTCAATCTCCAGTACAGTGAAAACAAACAAGCTGGGCGTGGTGGCTCATGCTTGTAATCCCAGTACTTGGGAGACAGGCAGATCCGTGTTCTCGGCCAGCCTCGGCTAGTTAGTGAGGCTCTAGGCAACTTAGTGAGACCCTGTTTCAAAATAAAGAATACAAAATAGGGCTGGGGGTATAGCTCGGAAGTAGAATGCCCCTGGGTTCCATCCCCAGTACTGCAAAAACCAACCGAGCAACCAAACAAACAAACAAACACAGTCTGAGGAAATGGAGACAAATAACTTAGGGCTTAAATAACTTGCACAGGGTCACAGAGTAAGAAATGTCAATATTAAAACCCAGGTCTGAGCCGGATGTGGTGGCGCATGCTTGTAATCCCAGCATTTGGGAGGTTGAGACTGGAGGATCCGGGTTCACAGACAGCCTCAGCTGCTTAGTGAGGCCCTCCACTTAGTGAGAACCTGTTTCAAAATAAAGAATAAAAAAATAGGGCTGGGGCTGTAGCTTGGAGGGAGAATGCCCCCAGGTTCCATCCCCAGTACTGCAAAAAATAATAATAATAGTAATAATAATAAAAAAAATAAAACCCAGGTCTGGTTTACTCTAAAGTCAATAATCCTACCTTGAAGCTAAAAAGATAGTTGACAAAGTATATAGATATTAGAGGTCTGTGTGACACAGTGTTGCAAACCTAAACAAACCAGCAAGAAATCTGAATTTGAATGCCATTTAATGAATAAATTGATGTTTGTTGAGCACCTACAATGGGGGCAGGCATTGACCTAGGCATGGGAAGGCATAGGGAGTGAAGAAGACAGGCAGGTTCCTGCTCTCTAGGAATTGACTCTCCAGTGGAGGACCTGATTGAAGAGATAATATTTGACCCAAGCCCTGGGTGGGGAGAAGGAGCAGGCAGATGAAAGATTTTTTTTTTTTTTTTTTTTTTTTTTTTTTACGGTACTGGGGATTGAACTCAGGGGCATTCTACCTCCGAGCTATACCCCCAGCCCTATTTTTTATTCTTTATTTTGAAACCGAGTCTCACTAAGTTGCAGAGGGCCTCACTAAGTAGCTGAGGCTGGCCACGAACCCGGATCCTCCGGTCTCAGCCTCCCAAATGCTGGGATTACAAGCGTGCGCCACCATGCCCAGCTAGATGAAGATCTTGGAAGAGTCTGTCCCCTGCCAAAGGAAGGAAGGAGCAGGTACACAGGCCCGGAGGCTGGGAAAACTGGCCAGAACCATCAACCAGAAACCATGGAGTGGAACTGACCCAGATCCTGTAAGAGTAGGAACCAAACCCAGACTCTGCCAATTACCATATCTAGGAAGGAGGACTGAGTTGAAAGCAGGTCCTGTGACTGCTTCGAATCTTTTCATCCGTGCCCCTGACGCTATTCCAAGTGCCTGAAAATGGATCAAAGTTTTAGATGACTTTGGGGCAAAAGCAAGTGTCACCATTAAATAATGTCATTACCACCATTTTCCAATAACCAATTAAGTAGGTAACGTAGTCTTCTTTTGGAATACATCATACTGTCTGACTTCCACATGCCAGACACCTCCCATATTTCAGTTTTAAAAAATTTTATTTTTGTGGCACTAGGGATTGAATCCAGGGACATTCTGCCCCTGTGCTATAACTGGAACCTTATTCTTTTACTTTGAAACAGGGCCTCGGTAAGTTGTAGAGGGCCTTGCTAAGTTGCTATGGCTGGCCTGCAAAATCTGTGATTCCCATGTCTCAGCCTCCCAAATCCTGGGATTACAAGCACGCGCCACCACTCCTGGCTTCAGGGTAATTTCATAAGCATCACCTCACAGTCTCACTGTTGCTCCGTACACGGGGGCAGGATCCAATTCCTGGGCCTTCATGGATTTGCTAAGAGTCAGGAGTTAGGCCCAGGTGGGAGTGAATCTGTTGGCAAAAATATGCCAGGGAATATTTTATTTCTAATCCAGTGGTCTAGGAAAATGGGGAAGGGTTGTTTAAAACCCAGGTAGGGGCAATAAGGAACTGCCTCACCTGTAGAGAATTTAACAATAACAACACTGACAAAAAATAAATGCTTTTTATTATCACCATAAGCTCACAGTTATAAATAAGTTTGGTAATAAAATATTTCTTCCTTCTGGGGTGAACCATTCCCATGGCTGTCCCTCCTTCCCTGCCTCCACTACTCTTGCGCCATTCACTGATATAATTTCAGATCACTTGCAATACCTTTTTGATCCTTCTTTGACTCCATACTTGACATACTCCACATGGCCTCCCTTGGTCTAGCTTCCTTCTCCAGCGATGGTGGCCTCTTTCTTTTATTTATTTCGTGGTGCTGGGGATTGAACCCAGGGGCATTCTACCTCCAAGCTTCATCCAAGCCTTTTTAAAATTTTTTTTTGGAAACAAGTTCTCGCTAAGTTGCTGAGAACCTCACTAAGTTGCTGAGGCTGGCCTTGAACCTGCGATCCTCCTGTCTCATTCTCCCAAGTACTGGTATTACAACTGTGCGCCACCATGCCTGGCAGATGGTGGCTTTTTTAATGAGTGTGATGAGGAGCCCCCTTCCATGTTTGGGGTTTCACATTGCTTCTCTTCACCAAAGGACTCCCTCACACCTTGCCAATCAGCTGTTTTTATCTGAGCGGTACTTCTTTCAGAGAAGAAAGAAAACCTCTGTGACTTGAGCTGTCCTCCCCACTTTGTCCAGGCCAAGGATGGACTGCATCCTCCAGGACATCTGCCTCCTTCTTTTTTTGTGGTACTGGGGATGGAACCCAGGGGCATTCTACCTCCGAGCTACACCCCTAGCCTAATTTTTTTTTTTTTTCCGGTACTGGGGAATTGAACTCAAGGGCATTCTACCTCCAAGCTACACCCCCGGCCCTATTTTTTATTCTTTATTTTGAAACCGAGTCTCACTAAGTTGTGGAGTGCCTCACTAGGTAGCTGAGGTTGTTCGAGAACCCGGGTCCTCTGGTCTCAGCCTCCCGAATGCTGGGATTACAAGCGTGCGCCACCATGCCCGGCATCTAATTTTTTATTCTTTATTTTGAAACCGAGTCTCACTAAGTTGCGGAGGGCCTCACTAGGTAGCTGAGGCTGGCCTTGAACCTGGATCCTCCAGTCTCAGCCTCCCAAATGCTGGGATTACAAATATGTGCCACCATACCCGGCTCCTTCGCCTCCTTCTTTAAGGACATTTATTACAAAAAGTGCTTGGAGAGAGAACCTCTGGCAGCCCAGGGAGAGAGCAGTGATCCACACAGATGCGGCCCTTGGAGGAAGTCACTAAGAGAAATAATTGAACAGAATAATGTTGGGTGGTGATAAGTACAGTGAGGAAAGTAAAAGAAGATGCTGTAGTAGAAAGCCACTGGGGTGACACCACTGAGCTAAGCTGGCAGGAGGCCTCTCCAAGGGTGAGTATTTGACCAGAGGCCTCAGTGCCAAACCAGCCCACCAGCCAATTCTGAAAAGACCTGGAGGAAGAATAGTACAGGTGGGGAGACCATCAGGGCAAGTTCCTGAGTGATGAGCAAGGTTGGTGCCTTTGATGAGGAGAAAGCAGCCAAGATACTGTGGGGAGAGGGCTGAGTCTCTTGGGCAAAGGCCATGATAAGAGTTTAGCTTTAGCCTAGTGTGGTGGTGCACACCTGTGATCCCAGTATTTGGGAGGCCCAGACAAGAGGATTGCAGGTCAAGGCCGTCAGCAACTTAGATCTTTCTTTCTTCCTTCGTTTGTTTGTTCCTTTCTAAAATACTTTTATTAGTGCATTATAGTCTTACATCATAATGTAGTTCATGGAGATAATGACATACATGCACACAGCACTTGGTGGACTTTCCCCTGGCTCCCTCCCAACTACCCCTTCCCCATGCAGGGTACTGAGATTGACATTGATATTCTTACATATGTTCATACTATCAATGGAAGGAGTTCCTTAATTGCTCCTCCCTCTTCCCCTTCTCTAGCCTACCTCTCTCCCTCAACTAGAGTTTCTCCTTCATTATCTAAAGTCCTTCTTGTATCCTGATTACTCACTTGCTTCCACATATGAGAGAAAACATATGACCCTTCACCTTCTGTGCCTGGCTAATCTCACTTAATATAATGTTTTCCAGGTCCATCCATTTTATTGCAAATAACATACATAATTTTGTTCTTCTTTATTGCTGAGTAGAATTCCATTGTGTGTATATCCCATAATTTTGTAATCCATTCATTTATTGATGGACACCTAGGTTGGTTTCATAATTAGGCTATTGTGAATTGTGCTGCTATACATGGGTATGCATGTATCACTATAATTTCCTGATTTTAGTCCCTTTGAAAAGATACCCAGAAAGCTGGGTGTGGTGGCGCATGCTTGTAATCCCAGCATTGGGGAGGCTGAGACCAGAGGATCCGGGTTCGAGGCCAGCCTCAGCTACCTAGTGAGGCACTCCGCAACTTAGTGAATAAAAAATAAAAAATAAAAAATAGGGCTGGGGGTGTAGCTCAGAGGTAGAATGCCCCTGAGTTCAATCCTCAGTACCGAAAAAAAAAAAAAAAAAAGAAAAGAAAAGATACCCAGAAGTAGTATAGCTGAATCGCATGGTGGATCCATTTCCAGGTTTCTGAAGAATCTGCATACTGAGCTTGTAGTGACTGCACTAATTTGCAATCCCACCAACAGTGTAGAAGAGTTCTTAGAATTCCTATTTCCCCATATCCTTACCAGCCATTTATTGTTGTTTGACTTCTTGATGATTGCCATTCTAATTGGAATTAAATGGAATCTCAGAGTAGTTTTGATTTGTATCTCCCTGGTTGCTAATGACATTGAACCTTTTTTTCATGTATTCATTGGCCATTTGTATTTCTTCTTTTGTGATGGGTCTAGTTCAATTTTTCATATCTTGATTTTTTTTTTAGTGTAAAGTCTTTTAAGTTCTTTGTATATGCTAGATACTAGTCCTCTATCAGAGGAGTAGCCTCCCATTCTGTAGGCTCTCTCTTTAGACTCTTGATGGTTTCCTTTGATCCTGTTTCGAAAAAAATAAAAATAAAAAGGGCTGGGGGTATAACTTGGAAGTAGAATGCCCTTGGGTCCAATCCCCACCCCTGCACACAGCACCTCACACATACAAATACACTTGCAGAGTTTAGATTTTATTCTAGGGACAAAGAAGAGCAGTGAACAGGTCAGTGGCCCAATATGATTTACATATATATGAATCATATTATTTAATATTATTATTATTAGGTCATGTTACTTTAATATTTTTGATGAATAATTAGGTAATTAGTATTTTATTTATTTTAAATTTTATTTATTTTTTTGGTACTGGGATTGAATCCAGGGGCATTCTACCTCCGATCTACACCCCCAGCCCTATTTTTTATTCTTTTTTTTTTGCAGTACTGGGGATTGAACTCAGGGGCATTCTACCTCTGAGCTATACCCCCAGCCCTATTTTTTATTCTTTGTTTTGAAACAGGGTCTCACTAAGTTGTGGAGGGTCTCACTAGGTAGCTGAGGCTGGCTGCGAACCCAGATCCTCCTGTCTCAGCCTCCCGAATGCTGGGATTACAAGCTTGCGCCACCACACCCGGCTTTTTATTTTTTATTTTGAAACAAGGTCTCACTAAGTTTTGGAGGGCCTCACTAAGTAGCTGAGGCTGGCCGCGAACTTGGATCCTCCGATCTCAGTCTCCCAAGTACTGGGATTACAAGCATGCGCCACCATGCCCGGCTACCCCCAGCCCTTTTTATTTCAAAACAAGGTCTTGCTAAGTTGCTGATGGTCTCAAGCCTGTGATCCTCCTGTCTTAGCCTCCCAAATACCAAGATTACAGCTGTGTGCCACCATGCCTGGCTCCCTAGCCATTTTTATTTTTTTATTTTGAAACAAGGTCTCACAATGTTGTCCAGGTTGGCCTCAAACTTGTGATCCTCCTGCCTCAATCTCCCAAATACTGGGATTACAGGTTTGTGCCACCATGCTGGTAATAAGTGCTTTAAAGACAAAGAAAAACAGACTGTGGGTTTTGCTAAGTGGAGGAGTGTTTGGAGGAGAACCCTGGGTTCCATCCCAGCACTGCAGTGGAGGATGGGGTGGGGGTGTATGAAAAGTTAAACATGGATCCTAAGGTCCCCAAGGAAGAGTCTCAGCAGAATTTGAAATGTGGATCTTCAAACTGCCAGTCCATCACTTTCCTCTGTGTACCAGCTGAGCACAATGTAAGATTAATGGCAAGGATGAGAGGTAGGAGTTGTATTTTATCTGTTAATATTTTTTTTGTAATACTGGGGATTGAACCCAGGGGCATTCTACCTTCGAACTATACCCTCAACCCTATTTTGTTTTTACTTTGAAAAAAACAAGTATTGCTAGGTTGATGAGAGTCTCACTACTTGCTGAGGCTGTCCTTGAACCTGTGATCCTCCTGTGTCAGCCTCCCAAGTACTGGGATTACAGGCTTGAGCCACCGGTTTATCTGTGAATATTCTAAGTACGTGATAAAGGAATTGGTATGTTATATGTGTCCTGGAGAGATATATTTCTTTTATTTTTATTTTTTTGTAGTACTGAGGATTGAATCAAGGGGTGTTCTACCTCCAAGCTACGTCCCCAGCTCTTTATTTTTTTCATTTTGAAATAGGGTCTCACTAGGTTTCTGAAAGTCTTGCTATGTTGCTGAGGCTGCCCTGGAACCTGTGATCCAAGGTATATTTCTTAGTTGACAAGAATATGCAGCAGAAGGTTGGCCAGCCTTGGGGGTTGTCTGAGTCCATTTTCTGTTGCTAATAACATAACAGCAGGCAAATTATTAAAAAGAGAGAGAGAGAGAGAGAGAGAGAGAGAGAGAGAGAGAGAGAGAGAGAGAGAGAGGGTTATCTGGCTCACAGTGTGGTCCAAGGTTTGCGTTTCATGACACCCAGTTTGCTGGCAGTCTCACATGGAGAGATACAAGTGTACACAAAGCCTAGCCAAACTGGCTCCTATTGTAGACCTTTTCTCAAGATAACTCATTAACCCACTGATCCAGTCATTCATTAATCACATGAACTGATTAGTCCATTTATGAATCCTCTTAAAGGTACCACCTCTTACTATCACATTCTGGGGATTAGATTTCAGCATGATTTTCTGAGGGGAACCTAATCCAAACAATGCCACATTCAAACCATAGCAAGGGTAAGGAAATAATCTGACTGTTGCAAACAGCTCCCTCTTATGGAACACTTGCCGCGTTGGCATGTTCTAAGTACTCTACAAATAGACCAACCAATAAGCAAACAAGACAGTCTTTAAAAGAACATCATAGGCACAGGAAAGGACAAAGTTCCTGAGGAATGAGCTTGGTGTGCTTGATTAATAGAAAGAAGTCAGCATATTTAGAGAGGAATCGATTGTCGATATGCCAAACTTACAGATAAGGAAACTGAGTTATGGAGAGGTTAAAGCTCATACAACCAGGAAGTGTTAAGAACTCTGGAGTCCACACTTTCAATTCCATAATATACTTTTGTGTGTGTGTGTGTGTGTGTGTGTGTGTGTGTGTGTGTGTGTGTGTGTGTGTGGTACTGGGGATTGAACTCAGGGGCATTCTATCTTCAAGCTACACTCCCAGTCCTATTTTTTTATTCTTTATTTTGAAACAAAGTCTCACTAAGTTGTGGAGGGCCTCACTAAATAGCTGAGGCTGGCCATGAACCCAGCTCCTCCTGTCTCAGCCTCCCAAGTACTGGGATTACAAGTGTGCGCCACCACGCCCAGCTTATGCTGCTATTTTTTTGAGTGAACTATACATACAAGAGTTCTCTACGAAACATTTATGCTCTATCCCTGAAATAGGACCACTATTAGTTTCTTTCTAGCTCAGAGAAATTCAGGGAGTATACATACTTTCCCCAGAGCTGCTCAGTGACCTGGGAATCAGCTCCCGATGTGCCTAAATCCCAAATCCATGCTCTCTGCCTTACGTTCTGCTGCCTCTTAGAATCTCCAAGGGGAACCATGCCTTAAGCTGGACCAAGCAGCAGGTGTTTGGCAGCTGGAAGTGCCCCAACCTGAACCAACAGGATCATAGGAGACATTATTCTACGGAGATGCTCTGGAATCTTGCTGAGAGGAGGTTTATGGGACTTAAGGGGCAGTACCCTTCCAGAGGTATTCTCGAGACCTCGTCTCATTCCCCCGACCCTGCTGCCTCAAGGGTTGGCTCCTGACAAGACCTGTTTCCCAGTCTGTTTTTTTTTTTTTTTTTTTCATGCTTTCCTAATGACCTAACCCATATTTATTAACCTTTCAAATATTTATGTACTTAAATTCTTTTGAGTACTTTAGTATTTATTACCTTTCAAATTTACACAGAAGCAATCACATAGTGACTGGTTTTTGACCAAGAGAAGTCCATGGCCACGTGTGTATACAAATGCTTCAGTCTATTTTTCTATGAATACTTTTACTATTTCTCATTTCTAACATTCAAATCCTTCCAAATGTCTTATTAAATGTGATTGTGTGTTGAAGGGAGTATTTATAATGACTATTGCATACTTGTGTTGGATTTTTATTGTAGCATTTAATTACCATAAAATTCATACAGGAACAACCTTCAGAAATCTCAAGTTCAGTGCCAAGAAAATTAAGATTTTTTAGACAATAGGGTAGCTTTAATAGATATATTGGCAGCTTAGTTAAGTTAGTATCTGTATTTAATCTCACTAAATAATCACTGAAAGTTCCTATTGCCCCCCTTCTTAAGGGGTTTCTGGTTTTATTAAAAGAACTTAAAAAAGAGCTTAAAATGGCCAATAAAATTGAATATATGTGGTCAACAGGTCATGTTGCCATGCATGAATCTTAACAAAGCCCCAAACTTACATGAATTTTTTTTTATTGGTGCATCGTAATCATACATCTTTGTTAGGTACAAGCTGGTAGAGGCATACATGCACATATTTCTCTTTTAACCCTTCCCAAATTCCCTCCCTATTCCCTCCTCCCTCCCTCTTTCTCATGTTCAGATTGGTACATGAATATTTTTTAAAAACCTATGATTAGCCGGGTGTGGTGGCGCATGCTTGTAATCCCAGCATTTGGGAGGCTGAGACTGGAGGATCTGAGTTCGCGGCCAGTCTCAGCTACTTAGTGAGGCCCTCCGCAACTTAGTGAGACTCTATCTCAAAATAAAGAATAAAAAATAGGGCTGGGGGTGTAGCTCAGAGGTAGAATGCCCCTGAGTTCAATCCCCAGTACCGCAAAACCCCCCCAAAAAAACAACAAAAAAACCCCTATGATTATGAGGGTTCTTTGGGTTAAAGAAGGACTTGTGTTTAAGGGGCTAAAGATTCATGAGAATTTGCTATTTCAGTAGATTATTAGTTTAATACTGTAGGATGATCCTGCCATGTTCATCCTGCAAGAGAGGGGAGCTGAGATTACAGGGTGTTGCAAACCTATAATCTCAGTACTTTGGAGGCTGAGATAGGAAGATCACAGGTTCGAGAACAGCCTCTGCAATTTATCGAGATCCTGTTTCAAAATAAGATAAGACTGAGGGGTATAGCTCAGAAGTATAATGTCCCTGGGTTCAATCCCCAGTATGAGAGAGAAGAGAAAGGAGAGGAGAGGAGAGGAAAGGGCAAGGGAGAGGAGGGGAGGGGAGGGGAGGGGAATAGAGTGGAGGGGAAGGGAAGGGAAGGGAAGGGAAGAGAAGAGAGAAAAGAGAAGGGAGGGGAAGGGAAGGGAAGGGAAGAGAAGAGAGAGAAGAGAAGAGAAGAGAAGAGAAGAGAAGAGAAGAGAAGAGAAGAGAAGAGAACTGATGTGTCCAGGAGCTGTTCTCAAATCAAGGGTGATGGGAGCCAGTGAACAGGTTCTCTGTCTCCTGTCTTTCCACGAACAATTCTAGGAGGTGTTTGCACCCTTTTCAGGAGGTACAGAGACATAAGATAGGCGTGACTTGTTGATGCCGTTTCATACCGGCTTTTCTTTCCTGCCTGATGATTCACTTTCTTCTCTCTTTCACTCCTGTTTCCTGGAATCACTTCAAACAAACAAGCTGTAACCAAGACCTCATCTCAAGTCCTGATTCAGGAACAGTCTAGACTGAGACATGAGTACCAGAACTAGCCCTTGGAAGCAAACCCTTGGAATGGGCGTCCGGAGCTCCCTTGATCACTGCTGGGCTGGCTGGTGGCGAAGGAGGCAGTGTTAACCCTGATGTGCTGTAGCGTCACAATCGCTCCGGCTCTTGGCGTGGTGGCTTGGGTTCAGGTAGCAGTGAAAGGGAGGCATTGAGTTGTTCAGAAGCTCAGGGCTTGAGTAGTTTGGGGCAGTGGTAATTATAAAGATGATAGAGTTGGCTGGATTCCTGCCTTGGTGCCTTTGAAGGAAAAGGAGAGATGCAGGTCAGCCAACTATTAACTCAAGGGAAGCTATAAAAGCCAGGCGGCTTCCTTGGAAGCATATAAAGAGGATCTTGTCTCCTGCAGCTGTAGGACAGCCTGTGTTAAAAATCAGGCCCAAGATGTGATAATCATGTTGCAGGGCTGCGAAGAATGTGAAGTCTTCCCTAGTTTCTCTAGTATGCTAAAGTCAAGGCTTCTGGGTGCAGAAATTTGCACAGATGTGTCTGAGAACCCCAGACTTCTCCCTGTATTCTTCTGAACCCTTCTGGCTGGCAAAAGCAACAATTCTTCCTGGACACCTGGAAAGACCTCACCTGGTGAGGTTGTGTCAACAGATGATGCTTGGTCTTGAGATCTGACACCTCTGCCCCATCCTCCAGCTCAGTGCTTCCAGACCAATTACTGGGGCCAGCTCTCAGCATAATCCAAGATAGAGGTTTCATATTTGCCATAGCAGAAATAAGTATTCCTCCAAATAATTGCAGGACTTAGCCAATGGATACCACTTGGAACCAGGGGAGCTGGTGGAGGAATGGCTTAGAGAGTATTGGGATGAGGAGGGCAGAGGGTGAGAAGTAAACCTTGCTAGAGGAGTGTGAAATGACACTGGCGTTCTCTCCTGTGACTCAGAGTCAAGTGTCTTGATACAGAGCTGGGTTCCATTATGCTAATAGGATGGTTCCTTGAAGCTTAAATATGAGGATAACCTTTAGCAAATGAGTTGGAGCTATCAAGACCAATGTGAAAATGTATAGAGGGAAAGGTCAGTAAGGCTCAGAGAGGAGGGCATGATAGAATGGATTTATTGCACAAGACCAAAAAACCCAGCTGAGCATGGTGGTGCACACCTGTAATCCCATTACTTGGGAGGCTGAGACAGGAGGATTGCAGGCTCAAGGCCAGCCTCGGCAATTTAGCAAGACTTTCAGCAACTTAGTGAGACCCTGTTTTAAAATAAAAAATAAAAAGGGCTGAGGGCATAGCTTGAAGATAGAATATCCCTGGGTTCAACCCTAGCCCCTCCCCCCTAAAAAAGGACCGAATAACCCACTTGCCAAAAAGGCCCAGAAGATACTGTGTGTGTGTGTGTGTGTGTGTGTGTGTGTGTGTGTGTGTATTTTATACTGGAAGTTGAACTCAGAGGCATTGTACTTCTGAGCTACACCCTCAGCTATTTTATTTATTTATTTTTTGTGGTACTAGGGATTGAACTTAGAGGTATTCTACCTCTGAGCTACACCCCAGCCCCCCCTTTTTAACATTTTTATTTTGGAACAGGGTCTCACTAGGTTGCTGAGGTCCTCATTAAATTGCTGAAGCTGGCCTTGAACCTGTGATCCTCCTGTCTCAGCCTCCCAAGTACTGGGATTACGGGTGTGTCCCATCATGCCTGGCCTGAAGGTACTGTCTTTATAAGGGATAAGTGATGTGGTAGAGAGACACCAGAATCCTGAAAGCTCAGTGGTGGTGGTCCACTACTGTGCCAATGAAGTACCTGACCGTAAGGCATTGCACTACAGTCAGAATGGAATTGTTCACCATGCACTTACCATGGTGCCTTATCACAACCACCAAAGCATAAGGAACTGCCACAAGCTATGGTATGACAAAAAAAGGTTCACAGAAACAGTCCCGAGTTGGGCATGATGGCACATACCTGTCATCCCAGTACCTGACAGACTGAGATGGGAGAATCGTAGGTTTGAGGCCAGCCTCAGCAACTTAGTGAGACCCTGTATCAAAATAAAAAGGGCTGGGGGATGTAGCTTGGAGATAGAACACTCATGGGTTCAATCTGCAGTACCAAAAACAATAAAAAAAGAAAGAAAGAAGCAAAGAAAGAAAAGAAAAGAGAAAAAGCAGCAGGCCAAGCAGGTCCAGAGGCCTGTCACCCTTTCAGCACTAGTGGCTCTTTCTCAATTCATGTGTATGACTTCATGGCAGCTTCTTTTTTTTTTTTTTTTTTTTTTTTGTGGTACTGGGGATGGAACCTGGGGGCATTCTACCTCCGAGCTATAGCCCCAGCCCTATTTTTTATTCTTTATTTTGAAACAGGGTCTCACTAAGTCGAGGAGGGCCTCACTAAGTAGCTGAGGCTGGCCACGAACCCAGGTCCTCCAGTCTCAACCTCCCAAATGCTGGAATTACAAGCATGTGCCCAGCTTCATGGCAGCTTCTAAATGAGCTGACAGAGGAAGAGGAAAACTCCTACCTCTCGCCCCCAGGGAGTCTGGCTTGGCATATCGGCGAAAGGACGAGATGGACAGTGGCCTGTTCTCTGCAGTCGCATTCAATACTGACTCTCGACAGAGTGAGGGGAAGTCCTCTCTGTGGTCAGAGCTGCAACCAGTGTCCTTGGTTGTTGACCTTACATTGGAAAAGTAGCCAAATAGCTTGGCTATTTGGCCAGGGGAGTGAAGCTAGCAATATTGGGAGACTGGAGACATGTGGATTGCTGGAGTCTGAACATTGGTTTTCCTCCTAAATCCATACATTGAAACCTAATCTTCAAGATGATGTTGGAAGGTGGCATCCTTGGGAGGCAATTAGGTCCTGGGGCTCTGCCTTACAAAAGAGACCTCAGAGAACTAGCTGGCGCCTTACACCATGTGAGCCATAGTGAGAAGTCGACTTCCCTGAACCAAAAAGCAGGTCCTCACCAGATACCAACTCTGCTGGCACTTTGATCTTGGACTTGCCAGCCTCTAGAACTGTAGGAAATAAGTTTATTTATAAGACAATCAGTTTATGGTAATGTGTTATACTGGCCTGAATGGACTAAACAGGATAGACCTGCAGAAGTAAGCACATGGTATGGGAAAACATGTGCTGCCGAGGAGATAGTCAAGAGCCACCGGTGGTCTTTCCCACTGAGTGCCAGCTGGTGACTCTTGCTGGCCACCCAAGGCTCATGGGCGAAGCAGTTATGGTGGTAGGGATGGAGGCCCTGCTTTGCCCAACAGAAGGGGCTGCCTCCCACCAAGGCTGACCTATTGGCTACTGCTAGTGCAGAATGCCCAACAGGTTAGAACCAGGGACTGACTGATCCCGCAGTGGGGAACAGTCTCTGGAGGACATTAGCCAGCAGCTTGGTGGCAGGTTGATCACATCAAGCTTCTTCCCTGCAGGTGGCAATTCAGACCATATTATGCCAACCCACATCTGGGGATTATTCTGTTTGGGAAGATAAAATGCTTTCTGGATTAAAAACAAAAGGGACCCATAAACTTTTTTTGAGATATTTTTGGTTTAAGCATAATCACTGGTAAGACATTTCATTTTATTCCCTCAGTTTCTTCCCTCACTGGGCCTGAGACACAACAGTGACCAGTTAGCTTTCTTCTCCATGGGAGAATGTTTTAAAATCCTGAAAAAACCAAGCACAAGGGTGCACACCTCTAATCCCAGTATTTGGGAGGCTGCGACAGAAAGATTGTAGGTTTGAGGCCAATGTGTTGTAAGTTAGTGAAACCCTGTTTCAAAATAAAAAATAAAAAGTGCTGGGGGTAACTCTGAGGTAGAAGACCCCTGGGTTTGCCCCAACACACACACACACACACACACACACACACACACACACACACACACTTACAAAGGTTTTGAATGGATTCTCCATAAATAAAAAGTCCCATTTCCAACTTTTTCCTCAGATTCTTCTGCATAGCTAACCTCCCCTCCAAATTTTAGCACCCCTCTCTTATTATAAACACATGATGTGGCATTTGCCTAGTTTTAACAAAAAGAATTCTGACACTTTGAGTCATCTCTGTAGTAACACTAATTAAAGCCACCAATGTCTGAGCCCTTACTGCCTGCGAGTCCCTGGGCTGGTGTTTTTTTTTTTTTTTTTTTTTTTTTTTTTTTAATGAGGTATTTAAGTGAATTTTGAGAACAGAGCAGACCAAATATTATAATCACAATGATACTGGAGAAGTTACATCGCTTGCTCGAACTGGTCAGTCATGTGGTTAGGACAGAATCCAGTTATCATCCTCAACAATGCATATATAATGCCCAGTTGTTGGGATAGGGCTGGAGCTCAGTATTGGAGCACTTTGATAGCATGTGCGAGGCCCTCATTTGCATCCCCAGTACCACAACAAACAAACAAAAACATAAATAAATATCCAAATGTTTTTTGAAATTCTGAGTTGCAGAATCCATCGTACCAAGTCAATTTGTGAGGTCCCAAAACCCATCTTCCCTCTTTCCTTTTTCATCCTCAGTTTAACACTTTTCTCCCTCTTTGTCAGACTTCAGACCTCGATAGGCACTATTCTAGGTGTTTGTTTCCTTATTTGCCACAAATGCCATTTGTCATACATTTTGATAAGTCCAAGCTGTTGCCTCTGCATCACTTGATGTGGCACATTAGAACCTTCTGGCTTGATGGGTCCAGGCAAGTTGCTAGGGCAACCATCCCTGTTGGACCTTGGGTGCAGCTATCACCATTGGCCACCAGATGGCAGAGGCACTCAGCGCAGCACAGCGAGGAGGCGAAGGATGCCCTATAAGCCCGGCTCCAGGTGAGCCTCCTCGGATTGGCCAAGATTCAGCCCGGGGTGTGTGTGGGGGGTGGGGGTGGGGGTTCTCAGCAGGGAGAGCCAGTTGTTCAGGAAAATTCACGATTGGTAAATGGTGGAACTAAGCCAGAGGTGGAGACTCACACCTGTAATCCTTGGGAAGCTGAGAAGAGGATCTCAGGTTCCAGGACAGCCTCAGCAACCTAGGGAGACCCTGTTTCAAAATAAAAAACAAACAAGAAAAGGACTGGGGGTGTAGCACAGAGGAGAGGTAGAGTGCCCCTGGGTTTAATCTCCAGTACCCAAAAAAAAAAAAAAAAAAAAAAGGAAAAAAATGTAAATGGCGAACTTAAATTTACAGTCCTGTTTTTGTCTTGTTGTTTTTGTTTTGTTTCCAAAGCCTGTGATCCTATCATGGTACAGCTCTTATTCAACCCAACTTTAGGGTTTAAGCATAGCATCTTTGCATATGCTAAATCTCAATGATGCATGTTCCTGTTTTTTGTTTTGTTTTGTTTACAATAACCTTTTTATTGGCCCTTTACATATCCCTTTCTCATTTTCTGCCTACTCCATTCAGTGTACAGCCCTCCGTGTCCATGGTTTTCATATCCATGGACTGAAAATATTTTTAAAAGTTGTCTCTACTGAACAATGCACAGACCTTTTTCTTCCCATTATTCCCTGAACAATACAGTATCACAACTGCCTACGTAGCATTTACATTGTATTAGATATTATAAGTAACACAGAGATGATTTAAAGTATATGGAAGAATGCATATAGTTATACGCAACTATTATGTCACTTTATAAAAGGGGCCTGAGCATCCTTGAATTTTGGTATCCACCAAAATGGTCCTGGATCCAATCTCCCATAGCTATTGAGAGATGACAGTATGTCCTTTTAAAGATTCTGCCCTGGGGCCCAGCAGGGTTTAGAGATAGGAGAAAATTAAAGGACTGTTCTGGCCTCCGTAAGGGATTCCACTAAATAGAGTCAGCAAGAGATGTTAAAAGAGCCTCCCCATAGGTTCTGCTATAGAAACCACGTTGGCTTGTAGGAAAAGACAGAAGTAAGGCCGAAGAATGGACTGTGAATTTTAGTACCTAATTAAAGGAACACAAAGCGTTTGGGTATATGAGTCTGAAGTTCAACAGGGATAACTTGGCTAGAGATAGATTCCGGTTTCTAATATGGAGGTGCAAAAATAAGGTTAGTTTAAAGAATGGAGGGAGAGATGACAACAGGGCAGAATTTTCTGACACTGATTTTTTTGGGCTTGGCCTGCTCCGTTGACTCAGCATGGGTCTTGATCTCTTGGTCTGAACACCACACGTACTGAGCTTCTCTTGTGCTGCAAAGACCCTGGCACCTGTGATGTACTTAGAATCTGTCTCAGTCTAGGCTGGGTCTGATGGTACACTCCTGTATTCCTAGTAATTGGGAGGCAGAGACAGGAGGAGGCCAGTTTGAGGCCAGCCTCAGCAACTTAGCTAGACCCTGTTTCAAAGTGAAAAATAAAATAGGACTGGGGTTGTAGCTCAGTGGTAGAATGACTCTGGGATCAATCCCAGTAACACACACACACACACGCACACACACACCACACACACACACACACACACACACACACACCACACACACACACACACACACACACACACACCACACACACACCACACACACACACACACACACACACACAAACAAAATCATCTGTATTAGTCTGATTCCCTAGAAGAACAGACCAATAGGATGTCTAAGGTTATGTCCTGATAAACTTATGTGAGTTGAAAATATCCTAAATCAAAATGTATTTAATATACCTAACTTACCAAACATAGCTTAGCCTTGCCTACCTTAAATGTCTTCAGAAGACTTAGATTAGTCTACAATTAGGTCAAATCATCCATCACAAAGCTTATTTTATAAAAGTGTTGAACTGAAGCCGGGCGTGGTGGCGCACGCTTGTAATCCCAGCATTCGGGAGGCTGAGACCGGAGGATCCGGGTTCGCGGCCAGCCTCAGCTACCTAGTGAGGCACTCTGCAACTTAGTGAGACTCGGTTTCTTTTTTTGCGGTACTGGGGATTGAACTCAGGGGCATTCTACCTCCGAGCTACACCCCCAGCCCTACTTTTTATTCTTTATTTTTGAAACCGAGTCTCACTAAGTTGCAGAGTGCCTCACTAGGTAGCTGAGGCTGGCGGCGAACCCGGATCCTCTGGTCTCAGCCTCCCGAATGCTGGGATTACAAGCATGCACCACCACTCCCGGCAAGAGACTCGGTTTCAAAATAAAGAATAAAAAGTAGGGCTGGGGGTGTAGCTTGGAGGTAGAATGCTCCTGAGTTCAATCCCCAGTACTGAAAAAAAAAAAGTGTTGAGCTGGGGATGGTGGCACACACTTATAATCACCATATTTGGGAGGCAGAGACAAGAGGATCGCAGGTATGTGACCAGCCTCAGCAATTTAGTGAGAACCTCTGCAACTTAGTGAGACCCTGTTTCAAAATAAAAAATAAAATAAAGCCAGGAGTGGTGGCGCACGCTTGTAATCCCAGCATTCGGGAGGCTGAGACCGGAGGATCCGAGTTCGTGGCCAGCCTCAGCTACCTAGTGAGGCACTCTGCAACTTAGTGAGACTTGGTTTCAAAATAAAGAATAAAAAATAGGGCTGGGGGTGTAGCTCGGAGGTAGAAGGCCCCTGAGTTCAATCCCCAGTACCGCAAAAAAAAAAAAAAAAAAATAGAGCTGGGGGTGTAGCTCAGAGTTAGAATGCCCTTGGGTTCCATCTCTAGTAACACAAAAAAATGAAGAAAATAAAAATTTTGAATTTCTCATGTAATTTGTTGAATACTATACTTAAAGTGAAAAATAGAATGGTTGTATAGATATACTTTCACGCTGTTGTAAAGTTGAAAATTTTAAGTCAAGTCATTGTAAGTCAGGGACCATCTCTACCTGTAGAGAAAGATTTATTTTAAGGAACTGGCTGACAGCAGGTTGAAGAATCAAAGAAGAGGTACAGGTTGAGTCTGAGGCAGTCTGGTGTCAGAATTCCTTCTTCCTCAGTTCTTTTCCTGGTAAGGCCTCAACTGATTGTATGAAGCTTACCCATATTATGATGATTAAGCTGCTTTATTCAAAGTCTATTGATTTATATGTTCATCTTATCTAAAAACATTCCTTCAGCCAGATGTGGTGGTCCATACCTATAATCCCAGTATTTGGGAGGCTGAGACAGAAGGATTGCAGGTTCGAGGCCAGCCTCAGTAACTTAGTGAGACCCTGTTTCAAAATAAAAAGTTAAAATAAAGGGGCTAGAGGTGATTCTTGGAGGTAGAACACTCCTGAGTTTGTTCCCCAGTACTAAAATAAATAAATAAATAAATAAACCTTCATAGAAACATGTGAAATATTTGGCTAGATATCTGGATTTTCTGGCCTAAGCATGGTAATCATAGAATCTTTTGCATTCAACCTCCCAAATCTTCAGTCTATCTTTCAGATTTTGGTTTGGACACCACTTCTGTTGAGAGCCTCTTGTGACCAATATTGCGGCAGGTACAGTTCCTTCAAGCCCTGTATACAACCCTGTACCTATTCAGAGCACAGATTTCTTTCATCACAGGTGCCAGTTATTACAGTCTCATTCCCCATGCCAGAAGCTGCATGAACATCTAAATTATTCACCATTGTGTCCTCATCACCGCCACA
Source organism: Graphiurus murinus (assembly GCA_004027655.1). Taxonomy (NCBI): domain Eukaryota; kingdom Metazoa; phylum Chordata; class Mammalia; order Rodentia; family Gliridae; genus Graphiurus; species Graphiurus murinus. The sequence continues at coordinate 19,599 of PVLC010019564.1, forward strand.
GTACCTGACACATAAGAAGTGCTCATTGAATATGTTCTGAGTCAGTGAGTCCTATGTTCCTCCAATTTCTACCATTGTTGCCACCTATTCTTTCTCTCTTTTCCATCTCCATAATCAGAGCTGTAACTAGACCCGATCAATATGCCTTTGCCCCAGTGCTTGGTAATTTACAGTATGCTAGGCTTCACAATTAGTATGCAATTAACTCAATAGCATGCTCTTATGGTTTGGATAGAGTTTGTCTCCCAAAGATCATGTGCTAGAGCATCCGTCCGTAGTGTAATGGTATTGACAGGTGGTAGGTAGAATTGCTAAGAGATGGGGTTTGGTGGGAAGCAGTTAGGTCATGGGGATCAAAGACCACCTTGCAAGAGTGAGTTAGTTCTTGAAGACTGGATTAGTTGCTCTGAGAGCCGGTAGTTATAAAACAGAGACCCCATGTGTTTGGCTCTCGTAGGTGCCCCTGCCATGTGATGTCATCACCTTCATGATGCAGCATGAAACCCTCACCAGATGTGGCCACCTGATCTTGGTGGTGATCAGCCTCCAAAACTGCGAGCTAAATAAACCTTTTCCTTTATAAATTACCCAGCATTGGGTATTTTGTTATAGCAACATGAACTAAACTAAAATCCACATACATGGAGTATCACTAATTTTAACACCCAGTTAGCAAGAATTGGTTAAAATAAGAAGCTCCCAGATGGAGAGTATTATCAATAGCATCCATACATGAGCCGAGACATGAAGTTGAATTGAGGGCATGTTTTATACTTGATCTGGTGCCACAATTGCTAGTTGCAGCTCTGCCTGGATGTTCCATTGTGCATACTAATTTCTGGTGGCAGAAATTCACTTTATTTAGCATGTATGGGGATGAGAAAGTAGAAAAATATACTCACACCAGGAAATTATGGGGAGGATGGAATGTGGACCTGCCTTTTTGTATTTCCCTGCTCATTGGAACATTAGGATTTTGAGGTTCAGCCAAAGAGGTTTACAGCAAATATGTATCGGTGGTGATCTGCAAAGACCCATACATGCAGTATAAGAAGTGTGAGTCGGGCATGGTGGTGCACACCTGTAATCCCTGTACGTGGGAGGTTTAGACAAGAGGATCACAGGTTCGAGGACAGCCACAGCAACTTAGTGAGACCATTTTTCAAATTAAAATAGGGCTGTGGGATATAACTCAGAGGTAGAATGCCCCTAGTTTCAATCCCCAGTACAACAACAACAAAAAAAGTGTATGTCAGCAGGTGCAGCCACCTCTAGTGCCTTTCTTTATAGGATGTTTAGCCTTGTGGGTCTGCCACCCGCAGAGTGTGGACTCCTCTGAACAGGCAGTCTGTGCTGAAACAGCCTCACATCTCCTCCAAGGTGGAAATGCTTCACTGTGTAGCTAACATATTTCAGCAGGCAATTTGAATCATAAAGGTATGAGCATATTATTATAGTTCAGATCTGAAATGTCCCCAAAGACTCATGTGGTGAAGACTCGGTCCCCAATCCAACAATGTTCAGAGGTGGAGTTTTGAGGAAGTGATTGGAGGATCAGTCAATTAATCCATTGATAAGTTTATGGAAACCATAGGAAATGGGGCTTAGTTGGAGGAAACAGTTTGCTGGGGTGTACCCTGGTAGGGTTTATCTTGTCCCTGGCCGTGCCCTCCCTCCCTCTCCGTTTCCCTCTCCCTCTCCCTCTCCCTCTCCCTCTCCCTCTCCCTATCTCCCTCTCCCTGTCTCCCTTTCCTTCTCCCTTTCTCTTCTATTGTTCACCATGTCCTTCTGCCATGATGTTCTGCCTCCCTTTAGGCTCAAAGTTAATGGAGCCAGAGGACCATTGACTAAAAGCTCTGAAACCATGAGCCAAAAATCTTCCCTCCTCTAATTTATTTTCTCAGGTATTTTGTCACAGTGATGAAAAGCTAAGGCAGCATACGAAGTCCTTCACTACAGGAGATTAAGAACTAAAAGATGGCTCCCTGTTTACATAGCTTGCAACTTCCAGGTCTCCAGCCTTCCCCCCATTTTATCTAACTGAATGTTTCTTTCTGTCCAGAGTTATCAGACTCAGAGTTGCTTGTGAAGCTCAGAAGCTGAAATAAATAAATAAATGGCATACATGTGCATGCAGTATCACTAAGTTTAATATCTAATTAACAAGAATAATTAAACTAGGAAGCTACCAGATGGAGGGAGGCAGCAGTAGCAGTCATCCATGAGCTGAGACATGAATTACAAAGTTGATGTGAAGGCCTATTTTACACTTGCCCTGGCACCAAAATTGCTAGTTCCAGCTCTGCCTGGACATTCCATTGCACATAGTACTTTCTTTCTTTTTTTTCAGTACTGGGAATTGAACTTAGGGGCATTCTACCTTAGAGCTATACCCCCAGCCCTATTTTTTATTCTTTATTTTGAAACAGGGTCTCACTAAGTTGCAGAGTGAACCCGGATCCTCCGGTCTAAGCCTCCCAAGTACTGGGATTACAAGTGTGGGTCACCACACCTGGCTCACATAGCACTTTCTAATGGTAGAACTATTAACTGTATGTGTGGGGATGAGAAAGTAGAAAATGGACCCACGCCAGGGAGTAATGGAGAGGATAGAATGTGGATCTGCCTTTCTGTCCACAGAAAGGGGTCAATCATCAGCCATACTATTTCCTCAGTTTCTTTCCTTCCAATCTCCAACCATCCCACCTGCTTCTATTCTATTTGCTCCTGTGCTTCTTTCAAAGATCTCATCTGTTGCAGCATGTGCCAAGGAGTCAGGGTAGCAGCACCCAAAGGCTCTGCTTCTTGCCCACCCACAGGGTTATCTCAGGAGACAGCACTTGTGAGGGTCAGAGGTCACGTCACCAGAAGTCCCTGCTCTGCTATCTGTCCTGTATAGGGGCTTCAGACTCCTCAGTGTGGAAACAGCAATGACTCTCTCAGTTATAAAAAGTGTGCCCTCTGGATCTTCAGAAACCCTTACCATGGACTTCCAGTAGGCAAAACTTTACACCTCTCATTGGCTGATAGAATCAGCCTCCACCCTGTTGCAATCTCCAGATGCCCCAATTTATCAACCACAGAGACTCTGAAGTGAATTAAGATGCATGAACCACTGAGATTTCTATTACTGTTGCAGAAAAATGTAATCAACAAGGCGGCCAATCTGATATCCGGAGGATCAAGGATCAGTCTGAGGTTTTAGACGTAGATTGTACCCAGGCTAATCTGGTCTCACTCTGTATTTAGGCGTGAAAGACTTGAATACACTTGCTAGCTGAGGGAATCCTGAATGGATAGGGGCTTGAGTGGGAGGTGTGGGCTGAAAAGGTGTGATCGCCTGTCTGTGGTCCATCTGTGTGTTTCGAGGGAAATTGTGGCTGAGAAATCATGGGGAGGAAAAAAAGACAATATGCCTGAGGTGCCTGTCTTCCTACCACATCCTACACAATCCAAGTGCTGTATGTGTCTGCCCTGGGGCTGGGAAAGGCCACATTATCCATTGCATGACCAAGTGTATCCATTTCCCACAGCTGCTCTAACAGGTCACCACGTGAAAAGGAGGCAGATCTATTGTCTTTCTGGAGGTCTGAGGTTTGACATGTTTCTGCAGAACTGCATTCTAACTATCTCTTAACCATTTCCAACTTCTAGAGCCCTCCTCCACTCAGGTTCCTTGGATTCTGATCCCCCTTCCTCCATCTTCACCACAAGCTGTAAAGCATCTTCACATCCATGACCTCTGCTCCGTCACCACCACTTCTCTCATTTCCCTTCCACCCCCGCCTCCCTCTGATCAAAACCACCATGATTACACTGCACCTACCTGGATAATCCAGGGTAATCTAATTTTACAATCTCCCTATATACATGTAGTGTGTGTGTGTGTATGGTACTGGGAATTGAACCCAGAGGCATTCTACTTCTGAGCTACATACTCACCCCTTTTTATTTTTTAATTTGAAACAAGGTATCATTAAGTTGATGAGGGAGGACTCGAACCTGTAATCCTTCAGTCTCGGCCTCTCAAGTACTGGGTTTGTGGGCCTGCACCACCACACCTGACTATAAGGTTTTTTTTTTTTTTTTTTTTTTTTTTTTGCGGTACTAGGGATTGAACTCAGGGGCATTCTACCTCTGAGCTATACCCCCAGCCCTATTTTTTCTTTATTTTGAAACAGGGTCTCACTAAGTTGCGGAGGGCCTCACTAAGCAGCTGAGGCTCGCCTTGAACCCGGATCCTCTGGTCTCAGCCTCCCAAATGCTGTAATTACAAGAGTGCGCCACCACGCCTGGCTGACTATAAGCTTTAGGCACATGCACAAAAGACCTTTGTGTTAAGAAAGGAAATATATTAACAGATTCCAGGGATTAGAATAGGGACATTCTTAGGAAGCCATAATTCAGCCTACCACACTAAGCCTGCGAGGGTTGTTCTTGTTTCTCTGGTGACTGGTCAAATTGGGAGGTAGGTCAGCTGCTCCCAGGACACCCACTGCTCTCCTGATTTGAATTTCTCCTCCCAATTTCCAGGATTATAAAGAACTTATTGACCATTAATTGTCAAACCAGGGCCTACTTTAGTGACTGTGTTGAGCATCTAGTCTTACTTTTAATCTAAGAAAACAACAAAAAGGTATTAATAGCAAGTCATAAGACATCAGGATTGAGGGGATCTAAGAGCGTGTGTAATCCAGTCCTCTTCTCTTTTTTTCAGTGCTGGAGACTGAATTCAGGTGCTCTCTACAACTGAGCTACATCCCCAGTCCTTTGTTAGAAAAATTTGAAAGAGGGTCTCACTAAGTTGCTAAGGCTGGCCTTGAACTTTCGATGCTCCTGTTTCAGCCTCCCAAGTACTGGAGGCAACCGGCTCTCTTCATTTTATACGTGAGAGAATGAGGTGCAGAGAGGCCAACCTGACCTGCCAAAATCAACAGCTAGTTGGTGACACAGGAAAGCAGAACCTGCTTCCTAGGTCTCTTCTTGTAACATCCTGTGGACTGGCTCTGACGTTAACCCCTGACTGTGGGTTCTGGTCATTTCCCCCCATGATATTGGGTTAATGATGGTACATTAAAAAAAAGTTAAATTTCCACAAAGTTTACTGATCAGAGGTGAGCACTGTTTACCAATGGGAATGATGAAAAACGTGACAGAATATGGGAAACTGGATTTAAATATTCCAGGATGAAGACATTTCTGAACCCCCTTAGGTTCAGAAATATGACGTAAGGAATGTAGCAAAAATGAGTATGGAGGGAAAGGTCTAGTTTTCTTGGGCTTTTAAAAAATTTTAAATGCTTTTCTTCAAAGTTAATAGAAAATCATGTGTTGTGTGAGATGTAGTCCTAAATCCTGAGAAAAAGATAATCAGGCCAGGCGTGGTGGCACATGCCTGTGATCCCAGGGTACTTGAGAGACTGAGGCAGGAGGATTGAAGGTTAGCAGTTAGCCTCAACAACCTATCAAGAGCCTGTTCCAAAATAAAATAAAAATAAAAAATGCTGAGGGTGCAGCTTAGAGATAGGCCACCTCTGGGTTCAATCCTCAACACCACCACCACCACCCCTCCCAAAAAAAGAGAAAAATCAAAGTAGGCTTTATTTATATTCACCTTTTAGATCTTTCAAACTCCTACTCCTGAAAAGGCAGAGAAATGCAACTTTAATTTGGGGGTGGGTGGGTATTGGGAATTGAACCTAGGGCCTAGCACATTACCATTGAGCTGCATCCCTCAGTCCTTTTAAAGTTTTTATTTTGAAACAGGTCTCACTCACTAAGTTGTCTAGGCTGGCCTTGAACTTGTGATCTTTCTGCCTAACCGTCATGAGTAGCTAGGATTTCAGATGTTGCCCCGCCATGCCCAACTACTCCAATTTTAAAATGCAACTTTCATGTTGCCAAACAAGGATATTGAAGTAGAATAGAATATGTAACATATCAAAAAAGGTGAAGTGTGGTTTAAAGTATATTCATACCCCTTTAAACATTCCTTACGGATGGGAACCTAGTTCTCTGCTTAACCAGGATTGCTTAATCTACCAACATTAGACAAAGCCCTTGGGCATACTTCAGGTAGAGAAATCCAGAGTGTGGCCAAATCCTGATGCCACATGCCTCAGCCCTTTGCCATTTGGAGTCATCATGCCACAGGCCTGGGGCGCTCATTTGTGCCTTATTTTTCCTGTAGTGTTTGTTGACGGTTTCCTATACTCTCAGTCACCCCAGGAGGCCAAGGCAGTTTGTTTTTGAAAACCAAAGGAACACTCTCAGGTCACTTGGTATCCTGTGGTACAATTCATTTGTAAACGTATTTGGGGGTAGGGAAACATTTAGGGAAACAAACTAGGAATGGAGATGCATCATTCAACTTGGAGAATCACTAATTGGTTTGCTTCTCTGTAATCTTTGACCTCTCTGGTGTGAGGAAGGCAGAGGGAAGAGAGGAGGGAGGTGGCTGGCGTTAAGGGAATGTTTCTGAGATGGGTTGGAGGTGGCCGGGAGGAGTTGGGTACATTGGACACCAAAGTCTATTTCAGGCCATTATCCGGATGGCCGATGAAGGTTGGAGGTTTCAGTGATGGCGGCTGCTATCTTGTGAAAGCCAGGCCAGGCTTCTAGTCTGATGGATCAGTCAGGCAGCTTGGCTACAGGCCACTTCCTCAGAAGTTACACAAAGGACGGTAGCAGCAGTGAGTGGAGTAAATATCATGAGTTGTCACTACTCGCTTGAAGCACTCTGATATGTCCTCGGTGCAGCCCTTAATTGTATACCACTGAATGCCACCTGCAGGAAAGAAAAGAGGTCCAGGTAGGAGGTCTTTGAGGAGGTCCAAACTCTCTGGCCTCGGCTACTTAAGAAAACTAACAGGTTGAACAAAGATGAAGCACAATGAAACAAAAAACCTGGGTTTATCAAGGCACAAATCTATAGAGTTTCTAGCACCAAGAGTGGCTCGTTTCAACATCTTGCTTTTTAGAACTCCCACTTAAACTATTTTAGTTGGGTACATTGCAATACACAGGCTTTGAAATTGTGAAACCAAATAGCTTTAACTCGGATGATAAAAGCCATGTGACTGCCATTGACTGCATAGAAAGCTCTGAAGTGTTAGTTGTTGGGAAGCTTGCTGATAATCACCCCCCAGTTTTATCAGGTTGTGAGCTATTCACAGGGCTGAATGCACAGAACAAGCACATACACGTTTAAGTGCTTCTCAGAAATGGAGACTTGTTCATGATCCCACTGGGTTTTTTCCCCCCCCTGGTTAAAGTAATGCATACACACTGTGGAAAACGTGAAGAGTGCACAAAGGTGCAAGGTAACTGGCAGTAACTTCCTGTAATCCTACTATCCCAAGCCAGTTGTATGGGGGAGAACAAAGGGTCGGTTCCCCTAAGCAGCAAAATGTATGGTAGCTGCAAACAAGAAAATAGTGTTTTCTGTACTGAGGATGTTTTTACTTCCTCATCTCCAGAACATCAGATAATGCCAGGGACATTTTTGTTATCCTGACGGATGGGGCAGCAGGGTGGAAGGTGGATATACTCTTGACATCAGGAGGCAGGGGGCAGAGACGGTAACTATACATCTTATAATACAACAAATGGAAAGTCAGCTTTCCTTCACTGTGACAAAATATCTGAGATAATCAGCTTTTAAGGAGAAAGGTTTACTCTGGCTTACAGTTGCAGTGGTTTCAGCTCATGGTAGATTGGTCCATTGTTTTGGGGGCCTGTTATGGTTATACAGAACTGCCCTTTGAAGAGCTCATAAATTGGTGTTTGGAGTTGATATAATTGAGTCTTGAGGGTTGTAATCCCAGAAGTGGATAAATCCATTATAATGGATTCACCTAGGTGGTACTCAGTAAGCCAGTGGGGTGTCTGGAGGTGGGTCCGTGGGGGCATGGCCTTGGTGTTATATTTGGTCTTCCTTCCCTCTGCTCTCCCTTGTGCTTCTGGCCACCATGATGTGAGGCGCACAGCCCATGTGCTCTCTCTCCCTCTCTCTGCTTCATGCCACCATGCCCTGAGATCTGAGGTCCCAGCCTCACATAGACTGAACCCCAAACTGTAAACAATAAATCTTCTTTCTTCTAAGTTATGTGGTCAATCATTTAGATTGTAGCTGCAAGAATACTGTACTACCTCATCACAGGAACAGGGCCTGTGGCAAGATAGTACAATTATAGTGGGAAAACATGGGGGAAGCCACTCATTTCCTGGCAGCCAGGAAGCAAAAAGGAAAAGGAAAAAGCCAGGGTCCCAATATCTGCATCAAGGGCACGCCCCAATGACCTAACTTCCTCCCACCTGACTCTACCTCCTGAAGGTTCTACCACATCCCATAGCACCAATGGCTTCAACACATGGGCTTTTGGGGGGCATTCAAGATCCAAATTATAGTCAACTGTGCTCTATAACTAATAGTTAACCTGCCCCAAACATCTACGATGCTAAAGTTGAGTCACCACGTTGATAAAACTATCAAAAATAAAAATTTCATTGTTTGTGTCGCTTCTCTGTGGAATGGCAACATTTTCAAGCTACAAAACTCTTCTCACAGCATTGTGGTCATTCCAGGCATTTGATCCACTGTGAACAATTGTTAATATTTTGCTGTGTAAACTTCCAGGGCTCTTTCTTATGCATGGAACCTTTTCTTATTTTGATGTCAGTTTACTCTCTGTCTACATTCAGGATGAGAAGAGCAGTGTCTGAGGGCCAAAGCCCCTGGCTCCAAGGAGCTTTAGCACCTTTCCCTGTCAATATGACAAGCAGAGGTGAGAATTAAAGGGAAACTAAAACTCAGAAAGGGAGGTAAGCTACTAAGGTTGAACAGAGCCTAGTGGTCCTCTTAATACCAAAGCCCCTTGAGATGCCCATGATTCTCTTGCGCTTTCCCAACTAACTTTGCCTTCCTTTAATTTTTGTTCTCTATTTCCAATTCCACAGAGAAATTTAGAGTTTTGTTGATCATATGTGGTATACTGTGTGTACTATTTTGCAAGTAACTTTCCCCCACGCTGGGCAATGTTTTAGATATTTTTACCTCTGTTAACAAATGGATCTAGTTCATTCTCAGTGCTGTATAGCATTCCATGGTTTGAGGATACCATGGTTCAATAGCCTTCTATCGTGCATTTAGGCCATTTCCATTGCTTTTCTTTCTTTCTTTCTTTCTTTCTTTCTTTCTTTCTTTCTTTTTGTGGTACTGGGGATTGAACTCAGGGATCAGGGGCATTTTACCTTCGAGCTATACCCCCAGCCCTATTTTTTATTCTTTATTTTGAGACCAGGTCTCACTAAGTTGCGGAGTGCCTCACTAGGTAGCTGAGGCTGGCCGCAAACCGGGATCCTCTGGTCTCATTCTCCCAAATGCTGGGATTATAAGCGTGCGCCACCACGCCCAGCTCTATTGCTTTTATATTAAGCATCATGCTGTAACGATAACCTCGGTACATGCCTTTTAGTGTTACATGGAAATATTTCTCTACAATAGATGCAAAGAAAAAAAATAATTGCCTTGAAGAAGGCTGTGCCCATTTAACATTTTAGAAATTTTCTAGAAAAAAAAAAAAAGGTTGTACCAATCTAAACCGTCATTGGAAATTCTGAGAATTCCCATTTTACCACACTATCATTAACCCTTGATGCAATAAAACATTTTTTACCAATCTGAACAGCTAAAAATCTTATGTTATTTCTGTAGTTTGCTTTCTCTTGATTTTTAATTACAAAGTTGGACATCATTTTTTTTTTTCAGTACTGGGGATTGAACTCAGGGGCATTCTACCTCCGAGCTACACCCCCAGCCCTATTTTTTTCTTTATTTTGAAACCGAGTTTCACTAAGTTGTGGAGTGCCTCACTAGGTAGCTGAAGCTGGCCGCAAACCTGGGTCCTCCACCCAGTTCATTCTTTATATTTTACATTTTAGAGTTATCACTTATAAATATTAAAATATTGATATATTCAAATTTACCCATCATTTTGTTTATGTCCTTCAGTATTTTCTTGTGTTTTCATTATGTGGATATTTTATGTTTAAATTTTACGTGTATGTGTTGTGCTGAGGATTGAACCAAGGGGTGTTTCTACCTCGGAGCTATATCACCTGCCATATTTTATTTTTTATTTGAAAACAGGATCTCACTAGGTTGATGAGAGTCTTACTAAATTGCTAAGGCTAGCTTTGAACCTGTGATCCTCCTGTTTCAGCCTCTCAAGTGCTGGGATTACAGGTGTGTGCCACCACGCCCAGCTATGTTTAACTTTTTAATCCATGTGGACAAGATCGGCTTCTCTGGCATGCAATATAATACAGGATATAGGGTCCAAGAGGTTTAGAAGGGCTCCACAAATTATGTATTTATTTTTTATGAAGACATGAATTGTGTAAATGAGGCAATATATGAATTTATTAGTGTTCTGGAGTAAGAGTGCTTGCATTGGAATCTTGACTACAATACTCATGAGCTGTGTAGCTTAATCTTTCTGTGCCTCAGATTTTTCACCTTTTTTATTTTTACTTATTTATTTTTTATTATTGGTACACTGTAATAATATATCTTTGTTAGTTACAAGCTGGTAAAGGCATACATGCACACATCTCTCATTTAATCCTTCCCCAATTCCTGCCCTATTCCTTCCCACTTCTTCCTTCTCAAGTTCAGTTTAGTGATTGACTTTGATATGATTGTGAAAGTACACCATATGAATTAGGGTGTCCCCCCATCACCTTCAGTTAAGTTACCTTCTTTGCTTATCTAATGTTTCT
>PVLC010019565.1:0-30484 GCA_004027655.1 Graphiurus murinus
GATAAGTCATTTATATTTAAATATATTTATCTAATTTACCCATTTTAACAGCCAGTCAGCACTTTGAGTTATTATTTTTAACAAAAAAATAGTAGTCCGAATTGTTAACCTAAAAACAAATTTGTTAACTTTTTTCTTTTTTTTTTTTTGCGGTACTGGGGATTGAACTCAGGGGCATTCTACCTCTGAGCTACACCCCCAGCCCCATTTTTTATTCTTTATTTGGAAACCAAGTCTCACTAAGTTGCGGAGTGCCTCACTAGGTAGCTGAGGCTGGCCGCGAACCCGGATCCTCCAGTCTCAGTCTCCCGAATGCTGGGATTACAAGCATGCGCCACTACGCCCGGCAAATTTGTTAACTTTTAATGACATCTTACTTTTATTATTTAACTTATATTTGGGCTAAACCAGATAAGGTAGCTAAATCCAGTATGATGTGCCACCCAGTCCCAATCACATGGAGATCAAGGTGGAGCCCAAGATGGCGTCACCCAGTTCCAACCATGTGGAGATCAAGGTGGAGCCCAAGATGGCGTCACCCAGTTCCATCATGTGGAGAACTTTAAACTAAACCCAGTAAAAAAAAAAAAAAAAAAAAAACTGGGGTGCCTACCATAATTACCAAAATTTTAACTGCCTTAATTCCAATCCCCCCCTTTTTTTTTAACTTATGAGTACTCTTTTATATAGGCCAATATTGGTACCATATGAATAATGAACAGACAATACATTTACAGGTATAGACATACATACAAATAGATAGTAAACACATATCTTTTAGCTTAATTTGCCAGGCTTTGTATCTCCATAGATAGAGGACAAAAGTTATAATTTGCTAAGATCTAATTTTTGCACACTTATCTCTCCAATATTGTATCATTAGACCTAAGGGACTACCAAAAGGAATTTTATCTAACACTTTTCCCTCCCTGGGAGCACCTTTGCTAGATGAAGTTCTATTTCCCATCTCGGCTTCCCTAGTTGAGGAACCTCAACTAGATACTTGGCTGAGACTCAGTCTTCCTCTGCTGGGGGTTTCCAGGTACACTCTGTCTTTCTCTGTCCGTCTCCCTCATGGGAAACATATCCACAGTAGGTGCTTTTGGCGGGCCAGTTAAAGCCCCTGGTTGGTTCCTCCCACACTGGGGAGAGGAGACCTTATGCCGTATGAAGCACCAAGGATATAACAGAAGGGCAGTCAGATTCCACACCTGCCAACCTGCCAAGTCTCTTTCAAGTACACACCAGCCGTTACTTCCCATCCCGACCTTCCTGGTTGTGTAACCGTGTAACCGCACTGGATGCTTGACTGAGTTAACTGAGGCCTAGTATGCCTCCCCCGATATGCTTTGTCTTTCCCTGTCCTATCCCTCTCGGGAAATATATCCACGGCAGGCGCTTCCTGGAGGGCCAGTTAAAGCCCCAAGCCGGCTCCTCCCCAGAGAGGAGGCCTCATGCCATGCGAAGTGCCAAGGATATATATAACAGAACAGCAGATCCCGACTCCACACTCGCTCACTCAATCACACACATGCACAACCACGGGATGCCCAACCACCCAGGTGTTACTTGCTTCTCCCCGAAGTGTTCGTACCTGGGTCCATGCATGGATTTCAGGTTGCCGCGGATGAATTCAGGCCTCCCGCATTGCCTTGCAATTTTTGCTGGTTTGTCGCAGTCTCCAGAGGTCGTGGGTCCCTTCGCCCCAAGGCTACCACAATATAGAGGTAGGACGCGTCTCCCTTAAGAAGAAGGGATCCTCACCACCCCCAGAGAGGCGCTGTGCCCCGCCTTGGCGCCAAATTGTTAGAAATAACTTTTCATAACATTAAGAAAAAGGCATGTGTTCAAAAATTGCTTGGCAATGCAATTTTACTTTTTTGCAAAAAAGGGTGCCCCCACATATACAAGAGAGAGCACCACATTAGAATTTTTAAATAAGGTCTAGAGTTTAAACAAATTTAAGTTTTAGCTCATGTCAAAGTACAGTCTTACTATAATCACTTTTACTAATCGAAAGCAGAAAATAAAATTTTAAGAATCTATTAAAATTGTAAAACTTCAAAAACTAAACTGCATTGAAATACATATGTATCTATTCGAGAACTCAAACACTGTTACTTTCAGATTATTTTACCAATAATCAAATTACCCATTTTAGATTATAAACTCATGTGGAAATAGCTGCACTGTTCACATTTCTTATACTGATCAGTATCAAAGTGGACCATCCCTTCTACTTTAAAAGGTGCTAATTCTTTCTTAGTACAAACACTGAAGCCCAGTGAGGTGAAATGATTTCCTCCTCAAAATAGCACATTAATAAATCTGGCTCTAAAACCCAGATTCAAAGTAAATTGGATAAACTCTTGTGATGTTAAATCATCAGAAGAAAACTGCATAGATAAGTACAAAAAATTTCAAATCATTTTAAAGGTCATTAGCAAAAAGTTAAAGTTAGTATGGTCTAATGCAAGTATGAAAATAAAGGTATATTTGGATGTAAAAGATCCTGTTTGCATATTTCAGAACCATAAAAGAAACATGCCTAATTATATTGCTTCCAAGTTTACCTAAAAACTCATTTACAATTCACAAAATACACACATGTATGATAGAGAATAACCACAGCACAGTAAGAAATCAGGAATCAAGAAACTTTTCAAGTTTTCTGTGGAGAAAATTTTATGAAACCAATAAATCAATTTGTGGGGAGTTAGATTAAAATGATTTCAAACCATAAACATTAAGGAAGCATATATATATATATATATATATATATTTTTTTTTTTTCAGTACTGGGGATGGAACCCAGGGACATTCTATCTCCGAGTTACAGCCCCAGCCCTATTTTTTATTCTTTATTTTGAAACAGGGTTTTGCAAAGTTGCAGTGGGCCTTACTAAGCAGCTGAGGCTGGCCGAGAACCCGGATCCTCCAGTCTCAGCCTCCCAAATGCTGGGATTACAAGCGTGCACCACCACACCTGGCTAAGGAAGCATATTTTAAAGGAGCAAAGTTTGAGTTTGGTGATCTACCTATCATCTATCTATCTAATTGATCTAAAAGTTGTGGGGGTTTTTTGGATTATGGATTGAATACAGGGGCATTATACCTCCAAGCTATACCCCAAGCCCTTTTTATTTTATATTTTAAAACAGGGTCTCCCTAAATTGCTAAGACTGGTCTTGATTCTGCAATCCTTCTGTTCCAGCCTCCTAAATATGGGATTATAGGTATGTGCTACCATGCTAAGTTTTAAAATTTGTGCTGTGTTTTATTTTTTTGCCCCATACTTCCTATTTCTTATTAATAATTCAGTATGGCTAATATATTTTTGGGGACAGTTCTCAATTTAGTCTCCCTTTTTCCATATGGAGAGAAGTAGAGAAAGTATGTTATGTATACATATATAGATATATATGTATATATATCTATATCTATATATGATTTTTTCTTCATTTTCAATGAAAATTCATTTTCCTTGAGAGTGTAGCACTTATGGTCTTGGCTTTGTGGAAGGTTTCATATTGTAACTTCTTAAAAAAAAATAAAGGCAACATAAATAGAGCTTTCTAATACTTTTTATAACATATAATCTCAAATTTTAATCTAGCAGCAGCAACAACAAAATAATTAAATGATGTCATTTTAATTCCTTTAGCAACATAAGACATTTAAAAATTAGACAAAATTTCTTTTTATCTATCTTAATATTTAATTGTAAATGACTGAATTAGGCTGAAGGGTCCAGGGGAGGAAGACTTAATCTTCCTTCATCTATTCACAAATTCACTATTATACAATAAACAACAGAAAAAATATTTAGAGATTAAGATAAATGGCAATGTACAGAAAATATTCAAATAAAATTATATTCATCTATTGTCATTAAAAATGGTGATTGATAGCCAGGCACAGTGCTTTGAATCCCAGCCACTTGGGAGGCTTAGGCAAGAGGACTGTGAGTTCAAGGTCAGCCTGGGCAACATAGTAAGACTGTCTTGGGGTGGGGTGGGCTGGGAAAGAAAAGAAAAAGAAAAAAGAAGAAAATGATGACTAAATAAAGTAAGTTTAAATTGACCCTGAAAAATGTTCTGTATAAGAGCCAGGCGTGGTGGCACACTCTTGTAATCCCAGCATTTGGGAGGCTGAGACCAGAGGATCCGAGTTTGCGGCCAGCCTCAGCTACCTAGTGAGGCACTCCGCAACTTAGTGAGACCTGGTTTCAAAATAGAGAATGAAAAATAGGGCTGGGGGTACAGCTCGGAGATAGAATGCCCCTGAGTTCAATCCCCAGTACCGAAAAAAAAAAAAAAAGTTCTGTATAGGACCAACCCTCTTTTTTCCAAGACTTTCGTCCCTCCATGTCTCTTTTGCCTTCTATCTTATATATAACTATTTTTTATCTTCATTTTCAATGAAAATTCACATTTTCCTTAATAGTGTAGCACTTCTGGTATAGGCTTTGTGAAAAGGTTTCATATTATAACTTCTTTTTTCTTTATACTTTTATTGGTGCATTGTAATTATACATCATAATCAGGTATAGAGTGAGAGGGATATTATGCATATAACATTTAGTGTTTCCCTCTGGATCACACCCACTGGTTCCCTGCCCCCTATGTGTCATTGAGATTCATATTGATCATTTCATATAAGTACATAGAGCATTACTTAGACTGCTACTTTCCTTAGGTCTCTATCCCCTTCCTCCCTCCCCTAAACTGCCTCCATCACTCCAGTGGAGCCTCTACTTCTTTATCTGAGGTCTCTTTGGTATCCAATTTCTTGCTAGCTTCCACATATGAAAGAAAACATACAATTATAACTTTTCACATGCAAGGTCCAAGACTTTGTCTCCAGTTTCCAGGATGTCATTAAAATTGAAATTCTAAACCAGGTGTGGTGGTGTATATCTGCAATCCCAGTACTTTAGTGGCTGAGAGAGGAGGATCATAAGTTCAAGACCAGTCTTAGCAATTTAGCAAGAACCTCAACAATGTAGTAAGATTCTGCTTCAAAATAAAAAAAATAAAGAATAAAATAGGGCTGGAGGTGTAGCCTGGAGGTAGAATGCCTCTGGATGATTCAATCCCTAGTATCTCACACACACACACACACACACACACACACACACACACACACATTGAATGATCAGTTTCCCTTTTCAGCACTGGTTTAGTTTCTTGATATAGACTTTTGTTCCTTTTTAGGTCTTTGAGGATTTCCTTTACTTTCTTTCCAGCTCAGCAATGTGTTTAATAAGCTGTTTTAAAATACCTAATCCAAAACTTTTAGATGTTTGCTGAATGAGGATTATTCAGTTTACCTAATTCAACAATTCAACATATGATCTTACCTAGAAATAATTATTATAAATCTAAACAATATAAAGGTATAATGTAACTTGAAAAACTGGGAGGCAAAAATAAAAATACAGGGTGAAGAAAATGAAAACAGTATAATATTTTCATCTTTCATTGTGTAGTATTATTATATACTATCTAAATTTGAACTAGAAATTCACAAATACCTTGTAAAATAGTTCTGTGATTGCTAGAGGAACTAAAACGAAACAACAAAAACAAAATTAATGGCATTTATCTCTGAGTCCTGAGTGGTGTAAGGGATATTGGAAGAAGACTTGTACTTTTTGAAAAGGTAAAAATAAAATCGTCCTTATTCATAACTGATACCATCATCATCATCACAGAAAATCTGATGGACTCAATAAGCTACTAGAACTAATAAGTAACTTTAACAAATTATCAGGACATCAGATAAGTATAAAAATCAATTATATTTTCTGTGTATGAGCAACCAACAGAATCTAAAAACAGCATCAAAATTATTATATACTTAGGGATAAATCTGACAAAAGATAAAACCTTTATAGAAGAGCTAATCTCAAAACTCTTCAATCTATTCTATGAAACAGAAATAAACAGGACTCTCCCAAACATATTCTATGAAGTCAACACCACATTAATACCAAAGCGAAATAAAGACAGCTTAAGAAAAGTTCATCACTGATGACAGCTAAGTTCATCACTGATGAACTTAGATGCAAAACTGCTAAACAAAATACTAGCAATGCATATTCAAAACCACATCAAGAAAATTATACACCATGACCAAGTCAGGTTCATCCCAGGGATGCAAGGCTGGTTCAACATACGAAAAACAATCCATGTAATTCACCACATAAACACAACCAAAGACAAAAATCACATGATCATCTCAATTGATGCTTAAAAGCATTTGACAAGATCCAACACCCATTCATGCTAAAAGTACTGCAGAGAATCAGAATAGAAGGAACATCATAAAGGCAATATAAAATAGGACCACAGCCAACATCATATTAAATGGGGAAAAACTGCAAGAGTTCCCACTAAAAACAGGAACAATACAAGGATGTCCATTATCACCACTTATGTTTAATATAGTACTTGACACTCTAGCCAGAGTAATAAGGCAAGAGAAGGTTATCAAAGGGGTAAAAATAGGGAAAGAAGAACTAGAACTATCCCTTTTTGCAGATGACATGATACTATACTTAGAAGACCCAACAAAGTCAACCAAAAATCTTCTAGAACTGAACAACAAATTCAGCAAAGTGTCTGGATACAAAATAAATCTTAAAAAATCAGAAGTTTTCCTGTATGTCAACCATAAATCTACTGAAAAAGAAATACAAAAAACAATTCCACTCACAATAGCACCCTCAAAAATAAAATATTTAGGAATAAACCTAATCAAGGAGGTAAAAGACCTTTATAAGGAAAACTATAAAAAGTTGAAAAAAGAAATCGATGAAGACCTTAGAAGATGGAAAGATATTCCATGCTCTTGGATAGGCAGAATAAATATCATCAAAATGACCATCTTCCCAAAAGTGATCTACAGATTCAATGCAATACCCATGGAATTACCAAGGTCACTCCTCACAGACATAGAAAAATCAGTCCTTAAATTCATTTGGAACAATAAAAAGCCCAGAACAGGCAAACTAGTTCTTAGAAACAAGTTCCATGCAGAAGACATCACAATACCTGACTTCAGATTATACTACAAAGCCACAGTAATAAAAATAGCATGGTATTGGCACAAAAACAAACACGTAGACCAAAAGAGCAGAATAGGAGATTCAGAAACAAACCCACATACTTACAGTCAATGGATTTTTGTAAAAGGAGCCAAAAACATGCACTGGAAATAAGAGAGTCTCTTCAACATATGTTGTTGGCAAAACTGGTTAACCATATGCAGAAAAATGGAAATAAACCCCATTTTCTCACCCTGCACAATAGTCAATTCAAAATGAATTAAAGACCTGGGAGGCTGGCCAGAGACCTTGCCAGCTAGTTGAAGAGGGCATAGGACCAACACTTCAACACATAGACACAGGTAAAAACTTCCTCAACAACACCCCAAAGGCACAAGCAACTCAAAGGAAGATCAATACATGGGATTGCATTAAACTTAAAGGCTTTTGTGCAGCAAAGGAAACTATCAAGAACCTCAACAGAGAGCCTATAGAATGGGAGAAAATTTTTGCCAGCTACTACTCCAATGGAGGACTAATATCTAGAATATACAGAGAACTCATGAAACTCACAGCTAAGAAAACAAATAACCCAATAAAAATTGGGCAAATGATCTAAATAGACACTTCTCAAAAGAAGAAATACAAATGGCCAATAAATGTATGAAGAAATATTCAACATCATTAGCAATCAGAGAAATGCAAATCAAAACTACCCTGAGATTTCACCTAACCCCAATTAGAATGGCAATCATCAAGAACACAAACAAATGCTGGCTAGGGTGTGGAGAAGTGGAAACCCTAATACATTGTTGGTGGGATTGCAGATTAGTGCAACCACTTTGGAAAACAGTAGGGAGGATCCTCAGATGAATGAGAATGAACCTACCATATGATCCAGCAATGCCACTTCTGGGTATCTACTCAAAAGAATAAAAACCAAACTATCAGACTGATGCATGTGTACCTATGTTTATAGCTGCACAATTCACAATTGCCAAACTGTGGAAGTAACCAATATGTCCATCAACAGATGAATGGATTACAAAACTATGGGATATGTATGCAATGGAATTTTACTTAGCCATAGAGAAGAAAAAAATCATGTCATTTGCGGGGAAATGGATAGAACTGGAAAACATTATGCTAAGTGAGATTAGTCAGTCACAAAAAGTGAAAAAATCATATGCTCTCCCTAATATGCAGGAGCTAAGGAGAAAGCAAGTCATAGAGGGACTTTGAATGAAGAAGAAGAAACTTTAGATGAACAAGAAAGTGACTTAACTGAAGGTGATGGGGTGGGGGAACACCCTAATGCACATGATGTACTTTCAGAAACATATCAGAGTCAATCACTAAAGTGAACCTGAGAAGTAGGGAGGGTGAGGGGGGGGGGCACGAATTGGGGAAGGGTTAAATGAGAGATGTGTGCATGTATGCCTCTACCAGCTTATACATAACAAAGATGTATGATTATAATGCACCAATAATAAAAACAAATAAAATTAAATACAAATAAAAGTTAAAAAGGCTTTAAAAAACCTGAAACATATTACCAAGAGAAATAAACAAACAAACAAACAAACAAACAAATAAAAGGTGGCTTTTTTATGGGTCAGAAGATTAAATATTATTAAGATGTCAATTCTTAGAAAATTGATCTATAGTTTCAACATTATTCCAATTCAAATCCTAGCAAGATTATAAAGTTCATATGGAAATGCAAAGGACCTTAAATATTCAAAAGAATTTGTGTGTGTGTTGGGAGCAGGAGGCTGGGTATTGAACCAAGGGGTGTTCTACCTCTAAGCTATACCCTCAGCCCTTTTTAAAATTTTTTATTTTGGGACAGGGTCTCAGTAAATTACCATGCACTGGTGTCAACCTGTGATCCTCCTTTCTCAGCCTCCCAAATACTAGGATTACAGGTGTGTGACAATTTACTTGGCTTCCAAAACAATGTTTAAAATTATCAACAAAGGAACAGATGTGGTGGCACACACTTGTAATCCTAGTATTGGGATTACTTGATTTCAAAATTTATTATAAAGATACAGTAATCAAGACAGTGTGGAATTAAGGTAAAGATAGACAAACATATTAATGTAATAGAATACAGAGCCCCCAAGTAGACCCCCACATGTATGGAAAACTGATTTTTGACCAAAGTGGAGAGACAATTCAGTAAAGGATAGTTTCTGTAACAAATGATGCTGGAACAATTGGCTATCTGTATAGAAAGTTGTGAACTTCACCTTAATCTTACATTTATATGCCTAATATAAAGAGCCCAGATAATAAAACTTTGTTAAGAAATTAAAGGAGGAGTTAGGTGTGGTGGTGCATGCTTGTTATCCTAGTACTTGGGAGGCTGAGACAGGAGGATCGTGGGTTTAAAGCCAGCCTTGGCAACTTAGAGAGACTCTTGGCAACCTAGCAAGACCCTGTTGCAAAGTAAAAATAAAAAGGGCTGGGTGTGATAGCTTAGAGGGAGACTATCCCTGTGTTCAACCCCCGTCAGTCTCAGTCTCTCTCTCTCTCTCTCTCTCTCTCTCTCTCTCTCTCTCTCTCTCTCACACACACACACACACACACACACACACATACACACGAGAAAAAAACAAATCTTGGATTGGGCAAAGTCACTTTGGAAAAAACAAAAGGACAGAAACCATAAAGTACAATATTGATAGATTAGATTTCATCAAAATTAAAATCATTTGTTCTTTGAAAGGTATCTTTAAGGAAATAAAAAGATGAACTGTGCTGGTATGGTGGGCATTCCTGTAATCTCAGTACTTGGGAGGCTAAGATAGGAAGATCACAGGTTCAAGTCCAGCAATGTACAGTAATGCAGTGTGACCCTGTTTTAAAATTAAAAATAAAATAGGGTGGGGTGTGGCTCAGAGGTAGAACACTCCTGGGTTCAATCCTCAGAACCCCAAAAAGAAAGAAAAAGCAAGCCATATTGTGGGAGATGTTTGTGATATATATCTCACAAAGGGTTTGGATCCAAAGTATATTAAGAACTCTTATAATTCAATAAGATGATGAAAAACAACTGAAAATTAAGAGAAAAGGTAAAATATGAACAGACATGTTACAGAAGAAGACACAAGAATGGTCAGCTAACACATGAAATGATGTTTGACACTACTAGTTATTAAGAAAATCCAAATTAAAACCACAATGAAGGTTGGTGAAGATGTGGAGCTACAACTCTCATATATGTCTGGTGGGGACTGAGAATGATAAAGGCACTTAGGAAACCATTTTGGCAGTTTTTTAATAAAATTAAATACACATTTCCCATATGACTCAGAAATGTTCAGTCCTAGGTATCTGTCGACAAGAACATTTATATATAAATGCTCTTAACAGCATTATTTATAATAAAAATCTGAAAACAAATTGTGGTATATCCATTCAATAGAATACTACTCATCAAAAAAGTAAATGAATTACTAATCTACACAACAATATAGGTAAACTTCAAGAATATTCTGCCAAATAAGAGAATCCAGACCAACAAAGAAACAAAACAAAACAAAAAATCTATTAAATATTGTATGTTTCCATTTATATGACATTGTAGTAAAGAGAAAATATAGTGACAGTAGATCAAAGTTTTCCTCTAGGCCAGGGTGAAGTGAAGTAGGGGCAAGAGATTTAACTGGAAAGGGCCTCAAAAGACCTTTTGATGGTGACAGAAATGCCCAATATCTTTACTGTGGTGGTTTCAAATGACTGGGATACATTTCAAATATTTAATTGTACACTTTTAACCTGGATGAATTTTATTGTATGTGTGAACCAATTTCTAAAAGGAATTCAAAACTTATTTCTACCCCAAGAACGCATGATAATATTGACTATAAATGTACTTTTCAAATGTCTTTGTTAGCTCCAAAAATTGGTTAGAAGGAGTAGAAATGAAAAACCCCAGTAGGTACAGGATAGATTCATTTTAAAATCCCATCCTAATAAAATTGTTCTTGATGATCAGTGCTATTTATAGGTTGAAAGCAAATCGCACAAGAGACATCATAGGCCCTTTGCCTTCTGTATTCTGCCTTCAGAACTTCTTACTGCAAGTGGATATAAATGAATCCCTTATTTGTTGCCTTATTTCTTTACAGAATTTTAATGTGTTAATATCCTCTAAGTAGATCCAGTAGCCTTTCTGAAGCCTTTTATGTGGCCAGATGGGGAGGGAATAGAACAGTTTCCACTGGTCCAGGTTTTTTCCTCTTCCTAAACATTAAAAAAAAAGTCAAGATGTCATTAAAATCCCTTTTTTCTTCCAGTTTATTTAAGAGAGGGGTTAACAAAGCCCAGCAATCCTCTGGAAGCTCTCCTGCTGCTACGGGGAGTGCAACAGAGACTGCTACCAGAAGGACTTACTCCTGGCCGAGAGCTGAGATTTTCTCAAGAGAAATCGCACAATTAAGTGCAGAAGTTGTCCCTGGATTGCACCAAAGATTATCCCAGCTGGGGCTCTGAGCAGGACTCTGGCAGAATATGGCCAAGGGGAAGCCCCTTTGTAGCACAGATCTAAAACACCTTGCCCTATGGGGCTGATCACAGCCAGATAACTAGGCAGCAAACACATTTTAGATTTATGCATCTTCATGAGAGGCTCTCAGGAATAAAGTGTTTCCTTAAATTATTTTTAGAGACAAATTGTCAGTAGTTCAAAAGACAAAACAAAAACAAAAATCTTTGTCAAATTCAAGGCTACAATGAGAATGAAAAATAAGATATAGGTATGCATTTTTATCAGAAGTTTTTCATTTAGTTTGCTTTCCCTTCCTCAATTGAATTTGTAGCACTATTACAAATTTAAGTAAGATTCTCTTCTTCAGGCTGTAGCTTTCAAAATAATGTTGTTCTCTAGATGAAGGCTGGCTGGGTATGGGATTAGAGATTAGAGGAAGGCATCTTGACATTGTGGTTAAGAGGAGTCAGAGTCCTTTAGTTCAAACCCTAACTCCTGTGAATACAATGTATGTTGTTTAGGGAAAATGATTTAATCTCCATTTGTTTCTTTATGGAGGATAATAATGGCAATCTGCATGTAGAATTATTACAAGCATTAATTGAAATAATACCTGTAAAGATTGAGTGCAGTACCTAGCACATAGAAAATGCTGGTATTAATTAGGATTAGGTTCAGTTGTGAGCTGTGAGATAGAACATAGAACACATGATTGATATTTTTGTTTGTTTGTTTTTTCTCAAGTAAACAGAATGCAGGGCAGCAAAATGGCTTCACAATCATTAGGGGCTTCGTCTCCTGTTGATCCATGCACTTAGCTTGGTGGCATCCTTGTTCTAAGCATCTGGAAGGAGAAGGAAATGAAGACGAAAGGACGAAGAGACAGAGGATGCAAGCTAGTGACTTCTCAGGGAAGATTTCTTAGAAGTGGGCCCCTGAACCCATCTGAATATGTATTACTGACCAGAGCTTAGTTATAAGTCTTCATCTAATTCTAAGGGAAAAGGAAGTCTCAGGGCAAATCAAAACCAACACTCATTCTGTTCTCAGACAGAATGAGCAGATAACTAATAGTTTCTGTAAAGATGTTCCATAAATGTCAGTTATTATCTTTACTCTGCTCCCGAGGTGGCTTCTGGATCAGACTCCAGACTGATAATTGTTTTTAGTTCATGTGATTTCTTTTGTCTGTGTATTTCCATTTAGCTCTGCCATTGAAATTTGTGTATTTATAAAACTATGCTCATTTAAAAAATTCTTCTATTGTCCTCTTTTCAATGTTCTGTTCAAAGTACAATACTGTCCTTTTCTTATATTTATACCTGTAGTCATAATCTTGAGATACTGCCTTTTAACTTACTCTATGTCTTTCTTCATCAACTTTTCTGTTATAGATTGAGTTGTGTGCAGCCACCTCCCCCTAGTTGATATGCTGAAGTCCTAATTCCCAGTGCCTCAGAATGCAACTGTAGAGGGAGATAGGATCTGTAAAGGAGTAACCCAGTTAAAATAAGGTTATTAGGGTGAGCCATAATCCCATATGACTAGTATCCTCATAAGAATTTGAGATTAGAACACATACAAAGAGGAGAACCATGTGAAGTTGCAGGTACAAAATGGATGGACATCTACAAGCAGAGAGAGGCCTCAGAAAACAAAACACAACACAACAAAACAAAACAAAACAACAACAACAAAAAACAGCACTGTGACACTTTCCTTTCAGACTTCTTGCTTCTAAAATTGTAGGAGATTTTTCTGCTATTTAAGCCAGTGTGTGGTGCTTTGTTATGGCAACCCTAGCAAAGTAATACCCAGTCCGTGAGCCTGTTTGATGTTATCAAAGTTCCAAAAAGAAACACATGACACACTAGAAAGAGGGCGATTTGGTGAGAGTCTAAGTAGAAATTAGGGCCTATTTACCAAAACATAGGTCTACAGGAACTGAAAGAATGGTGCAGCGAAGAAGAGAGTGGTGGAGCGGCCAGCATCTTAAGCCCGAGGATGGAGAGGGGAAGGAGGCGTTAGCAGAAAGAGGGTTTCCACCACTGTGATCTAAGTACCCAACACACAGATTTATTGGGGCTCTTGGTTCCAGAGACTTCAGCCCACTGGGCCAGTTCTGAAGCACGAATGGCAGCAGTGGCAGCAGGGTGCATGGAGGGACACGGCTCTCACATCCTGGAGACCAGAAGCAGGGTAAGAGAGAACGAGGTCTGTGGGCAAAAATAGTCTCCAAAACCACACCTCCAGCGATCTGCCTTCTCCAGCCATGCCCCACCTGCCCATGTTACCACCCGATAAACCCATTCAAATCATTAGTCTGTCAATGGATTTATCCACTGATGAGATTAGAACCCTCCTGATTCAATCACTTCACCTCTGAATATTTTTCCAATGGTTACACGTGAGATTTTCCAGGGGAGACTTTATATCCAAATAGTAACACAAGGGATACAGCTATTTGAAACAACTATACAGAGTAGGTGGCAAAGTAATAAATACCCTGACCTCACCCTCCTCTCTCTCTTCTTTCTTGCCAGTGCTGCTGAGAGCGATGATGTGTACGGCAGCCAGAGAGCAATGATGTGGTCTGTTGAGGTCAGTCTCTTAGAAAGGAGAGCGAAGAAGAGTAGAGTGAATCTGGAAAAGGAATAGAAGCTAAGCTGGCACAGGAGAAATTCTTGAGTTTTAGTTCTTTTGTATCTTCCCTTCTTCTTTATTCCCTACCTCCCACATTCCTGTAAGTAGGATAGCACATATATTAGGCAACTGAGTATTTCTTCTGCTCAGTAATTTTTAACTACATTTCCTCCATTATATTTTTTAGAATATGACTTCTCTCATTCTTGCTTCTAGGAATACTGCTTTCTTTTTAGTTTTTTGGCCCATTATCCACAAATGAAAACAAACAAACAATAGCAACAACAACAAAACAAGCAAAGTAAGTCAACTCATGAAACCACACACACACACACACACACACACACACACACACACACGACCAAAGTAACCATCTTAACTGACTACACTTTCTTTTTCTTACCTTTATAATGCTTTATAAGATTTGGCATCACATTAAGATTACTTGTAGATATTTAAGGAAGGTTCTTGTCAACTACCTTTTCCAAAGTGTTTCAATTTCTAGCTTACCTTACCTAGGAAAGTATTCTATTTTTTGAAATTTAAAATAAAATTTCAGGATTATATTTCTTTTCCAAAGATGGTAACCAAAGATAGAGGTGTGGCTTTTTCAAGAGATCCTAACAAGTTGTAATGTTTTGACTATAGGATTAAGTTAACTTGAAAATATTTTATAAAAATGACTCTTATATTGGATGCTTCCTTAGTTTTCTCTCAGCAGTGAGAACTCCCACTTAGATTAAGCTCCATTTTAGATCCACTTATTTATGCATCATTCAGTTCTGCCACCTCTGTAGCTGGTTCCTTGAAGTTATTATAGTTTCTGGCTTTTCTAGAAACACAGTGCTTTGAATTTCATTTTTGGGTCATTGAATCGGTGCTGATTTAAAAGAAAATGACATGAGTATTTAATGCAATTAAAGAAAACTTTTAAATTTGATCTCAGGAAGAATTTAACTCAAAATACTTACTTTTAAAATATGCATGTTTAACCCTGTGAAAGTTCTTTGTCATAGATTTTTTACATATCTTTTTCATATTATTCACATAAAAATTTCTTGTCTTTCACCAATCTTCAACACAAATTAGTGTTCATTCAGGGTTATTTCTTCTGGGCGAAGAATGATATCACATTTAACAAGAAGTCTATAATTATTGTGTCACACATTTGAAGATGCAAATAGGGTAATCCTATAAAGCAAATCCAAACTGTCTTTAGCTTATTTTTCATAATATGTAATTTTATAATGAAGTAAAGGTTGTAGTGCCAAATGAGGGTACTGAGTTCAAGTGCACTTAAGTAATCATCTTAGAATATACGTTTTTATTTATTTTTCTCATCTTTGTGAGACTGGTATACAAAGTTCACTATAATTTTATCTCAGTGGATCTCCATCTTTTCTGATGAATTAATCTTCCCTCTATAGAAAAAAGGAAAGCCAAAGTAAAAAAAAAATGTATTAAATTCAGTTTTCTCATTATTCTTTCAGGACCATTTTATCCACTAAGCCGTATGCTTATGCTTAGGACTTATGTTTCTCAAGGTCCTAAAGAAAAACTAATTTTAAAATATGAAAAGCAGCAAATGGATGTTAAGTATTTAGTTAGATGCCTATAGAACTTACTCTTATGTCATTTGTAAACTCAATTTTTAGTTATGTATGTTTTATGCAATACCTGGGTATATTTTAATATGTGTAATATTACATGGGGCTGAAGGTCTCCCAAACCAAGTTCTCGTCAGTATACTTTCATAAAAAGCCAAATAATAAAGGTCTTAATACATGACCCGAATCTATTTTATGAAAAGAAGTACAAGATAAAAATTCAAATAGTGTTCAAAGGCAAGTGTTTTACACATTCTACTATAAAATTTGTGTTTTGTGTTCTCTGTCCCTCAAAACTAAAATGTCAGGTAAACAAAATTTTTGAAAAAATATTATATACACATAAATCCCCCTCTTTATTTATTTATTTATTTTTTTGCGGTACTGGGGATTGAACTCAGGGGCATTCTACCTCCGAGCTATATCCCCAGCCCTATTTTTTATTCTTTATTTTGAAACCGAGTCTCACTGAGTTGCAGAGTGCCTCACTAGGTAGCTGAGGCTGGCCTCGAACCCGGATCCTCTGGTCTCAGCCTCCCGAATGCTGGGATTACAAGCGTGCGCCACCACGCCCGGCTCTTTAAATCCCCCTCTTTAAAAGCAAGAAGTCATTAAAAGAAAAAATATACATAATTTGAGTAATATTTTCATTTACTTGTGTGAATATGTAATATTGCTAAAAATACTTCTAAGAATGAAAAATTCAGTCATATAACAGTTAACTTAACCTTTTAAAATTTAGATATCTTTATATAGTGTTAAAATAGTAATACTGTTTTTTAGAGTTAAAATAGTAATTCTTGTCCAAGAGGAACTTAGGGAATCTTTTTTTTCCATACTCTATATTATATTGTGTGTGTGTGTGTGTGTGTGTGTGTGTGCGCATGTGTGTATGTGTGTGTGTGTGTGTGTGTTGGGGGGGCAGAGAGAGAAAGAGAAACAACTTAAGAATGTGGCAGTTAAATATTTTGGGTAAAATAAAATCACTTTGAAAATAAATAACTGATAATAACTGAGTAAAAATAAAACCACCTTCAGCATGTATTATTGGCATTAATTGCTAAATTATAGGATTAATTTCTAACACAGTTCCAGTTCATTATCTTGTAAAAATTGATTTGGGGTTCACAAAGTTTATAAGACATGCTTATAGAAATATTAATTAACTTTATTTATAGTATCTGGGTATGGGGCAGGAAAATTGCAAGTTTGACAATAACCTCAGCAAAGTAGCAAGACTCTCAGAAACCTAGCAAGACCCTTTTTCAACAACAACAAAATAAAAAGGGGCTGGAGATATAGCTCGGGGATAGAATGCCTCTGAGTTCAGTCTCCAATATCACAAAAACAAAACAAGACAAGCTTTATATGTAGTAAGTACTCCACCAAAATCTTTCCTAATTTTATGGAAGTATTACATAAATAGGATTTTGAAGAAATTAATTTATTATCTCTCAAATACATGAAAGTTAGAATTTTAGAATTGGGATCTTAAGATCTTTTAACGCTTGATTTATAAGATTTCTTTTTTTCCACTTCCAAAAGTCTTTAGTGTTAACTAGAGATTTTACATGGCTTTCTCAACCTGGACAGAGATCCCAAATCTCTTAAACACTCCTCAATGTTACCTCAGAAGACGGTATTGTGATCTCTATCATTGTTGTAAGATAATGAAATTCTAATGGAGAAATAGGAAATATTTCTCTGTAACCATCCAGAATTCATTTTAAGCCTTCAAAAACAATTCCTTGTTTGTAGATGTATTTGGGATTATAAAGTAGAACTTATTTCTTAAGCAGCAAATCAGTATTATCTGCTGTATGGCACACATATTTGAAGATTTGCCAAGGATTTTATGATTTATCCTTTCTCTGCAGTGAACAAAAATATTAAGAAGTGGACAAGTTGGTAATATAGTAATGACAATTCTATGGCTGAATGAAATAATTTCTGGAATTTTTTGGGGGGGTAATGTTGACATTTTTTTCTCTACATATCTCTATAATGTGTATTAGCTACAGTTTTCACAAATGTATAAACACCTGAATACTACTTAAAATCGAGAATAGCACTCCCTAGTAGAACTTCTGAAATGATGGAAATGTTCTGTATTGCACCATCCAATTTAGTGGCCACAGCCACATCTATTGAACACTTAAAATGTAGTGTAACTGTGACATTGAATTTTGTTTTAATTTCAATTTATAATTAGACTTTAATAGCAACATATGGATAGTGGCCACCAATTTAGAGAGGGCAGAACATTTCTACCACCTCAGAAGTTCCCACATGATCTTACCAGTAAATCCTATGCCAGTGCCCTGCCATAACAGGGAACCACTAAACATAGATTAGCTTTTTATGTGCTTGGACTTTATATAAGTGGATTCATGCATTACGTACTCTGTGCCTGGCTTCTTTTGTTGAACATGTTTTTCAGACTTATTCATATTGTTTTGTCTATCAGTAGTCCTTTCCTTTTAATTGCTTGATAGTACTCCATTATATGAATGTAGAATAATTTGTTTTTCTATTCTCCAACTAATAATATTTGGTGTGTTTTCAGTCATTTGGTTTTAATGTTGCAAATATATTTGATGTTCTGAATTAATTGAGGAGGTAAGCTGTATGCATATATGTTAAAAGATAACTTACTTTGGTCATTAACAAAGATAATCAACTTATATTTCTATTACCATCTTCCTGTGCTGTGGTAAAAAACGAATTCCACAATATACGTAAGTACACTTCAGGCAAGGTACAGTGGTGGATGCCTGTGATCCCAGTACTCGGAAGGCAGGAGGATCAACAGACTCCAGGCCAGTCTCTACAATTTACAGAGACACTGTTTCAAAAATAAAGGTCTAGTGGTGTAGTTTGGAGGCAGAATACTCCTGGGTTTAATCTCCAGTATCAAGGGGGAAGAAGAAAAAATAAATAAAGACAAACCTTCAGACTTCTAAGTAATCAGCTGGTTTGTATTACTTAAGGAAAACACAGAGAGATAAATCTACCAAGAATTTATTTTCATGACCAAAATATACTTTGAGTGGGGATGTGTCTGGCAGATGGGTCTTTGTTCCAGAGAATAGTGACAAATTGTTTTATTTTTTATTTTTTGGTTTTTGCTTTTTCATGTTAAGTATTGAACCCCAGACACTATGCACAGGTTTGAATTCTTTGGCCTCTATCACCCTCTAATTATCATTGATAATTATCATATAGACATAATTTCTAATCTAGGGAAGGCAATTATTAATCTAGTAGTCTAATCCCCCAGGGTTCTGCATAAGTGCTTAATAAATACTGATAATTTTGAAATGAAACTATTTCACATATGAAAATTAAGACTCACATCTCTCAGTTGAATAGTCAAATGAAAAAATTTAAAAACAGGTGTGATTACTGCTTTATTAAAGGACTCACCACAAATTCAACAGTAAGATGCCACAATATACATTCATTTTCAAAACTCTCATACACAATTTTTGGAAGCAAGGCTGAGGCATATCAGTATTTTATCCTTTCATTTATCTCTCTTCCTTTTTCAAGTACCAATATTGAAATAATTTATTAGTCCTTGAATGCAGTAGATTATCAACAGGAGAAAATATCCTATTAGATGAAGTCAAAAAGGAAATTTACCCTTAAGAATATACTAAAGTAGCTGGTGTGGAGGCATGCACCTGTAATCCCAATACTTGGGAAGCCTCGATAGGAAGACCATAGGTTTGAGGCCAGGCTCAGCAATTTAGGAAGACCCTGTTTCAAAATAAAAACAGGCTGGGGGCGGGGGTGAGTATTAAGGCTCCAAGGTAGAATGCCCCTGTGTTCAATCCCTAGTACCAAGGGAGGGGGGAGAAGTGTGCTAATATAATTTATAAAGTATATATTCCATACACAAAGAATCAGGGTTTCACATTTTTCTTCAAGTGTTTTAGACACAAATGTGGTAATGTATGTCTCTGTGAGTCATTCCAAGCTCAGAACACAAGCAACCCAAGTTCAAAGGACATATTTTAAATTCAATTTTCTATGAATTATTTTTATTAACAAGAGTATTTTACAGGCATGAACTATCTCTGCTCCATTTTACTCACCAAATAATTATAGCATTGACAGTTTATTAATGTGTTACGGACTGTAAGGTAATGTTTGGTTAGGTATCTTCTTGAGCCTACAGTGTTTGGCATTGTAATAGGCAGTAACTACTAGAGTGTTCTAACACTGCTGGCTCTTTTCTGTGACTTTTAACAAATAATGTATTTCTGAAATATATGATATGTGAAATTACAATTATGTAGCTTAAAAAAAAATCACCGAAAAGGATATCCTAACAGGACTGACTACAAATAAAGGATTTCTTAGTCCTTTTGTAACTATCATACAAAACAATACACAGGCATATGTAATTTATCATGTTTTTTTATTTCATAACTTGAATTGCTAGTTTGGTTCTTTGATTCAGTGTGGTGGTAACATCGAAAATGTCTTATTTGTTAACTTCACTATGCTTAGCACTCACTACTAAAATATCTTAAAACAGGAAAAGTATTCTAAATTCTAACCTTATAAGAATTCACTTAAAAGAAATTTATTCCTAATTCAGAAAAAGAACAAACCACCAGGTAGGCAAAAAAAGAAAAAAAAAAAAGTCTCTAAGCAGCTTAAAACTGATGTTACAATGTCTTAGCACAAAGGTCACACTTTTTTCTAAGGGACAGTCCCTCAAAGTACCTATTTATACTCTTGAGGCAGTTTTGCACAAGCTTCATTATGTGGTTTTCTTGCCTGCAGATTAAAAGCAGTAAATTAAAAGGGTGGGGAGGATAATAGAACTATGTTCACTGACAGCAGTAGGAAGCAACAGCTGACAGTGAGGAGACAGGCAAACTATAACAGACAATAGAACTAAAAAAGCAAAGCTATTCAGAGCCATGTAGTGTGAGCAAGCAGCCCTAACACTATTGTAGGAATAGAGGACTTTATCTGTAAATGCAATAAAATGAATATCCTAAATTTGAAGAGTTTGTTGCTGGTCACCGCACTGTCATTTGTCTAACTACCATCACAGCAGGTCATGAAACCTTTTAACTTCAGCACTGTGCTCACCAGTTTCATTATTACATTGTAATACATTGTTTTAACCACAGCTATTACCAAGGGCAACATAGTACTTTCCTAATCCTATTGTTCCAATAGTTGGTTCCTAAAATGCTTTTACCTGGTATTGCATGGCACAGAGATGTAAGGTTAAATACTGACTTTAGGACTCTGCTTGTTTTTCCTAGAGTGAGAATATTTCCTACCTAATGGTAGTGTAACCAGGATTAAATGAGATAATGTATGTAAAACATTTAGCACAAGGTTTAGGGCACAAAAAAAGAGAACTCAGTATTATTTTAGCACTGGTGAACTCATGCAGGCCCAAATCCCTTATTCGCAGGTGCAAAAATTAAGCCTCAAGAGAACTGACTTCCTAAGGCTCTACTTCTAATGTTATTGTCTTGGATAAGCTGCTTAGCTGCAAACGTTGGAGATTTTGGGTATTGGCAGGGCCCGGGGGCACGTGCCTGCTGGACTCCAGTGTGTAAAGAATTGGAGGAATATGTTTGAACCCTGAGGTATTAAAGGCTGTGCATTATCAACGGGTGCTCCAGATACCAGGTTGTGTGCTAACAGCATTCATCATATAAGAAAGCCATTCATGTCGATACAGATGGACACAGCAAGACCCTCTGCTACCTTAGGTTGTCTAGTAACCGGCTGAAGGCAAGGCCAGTAACAGGATACGGGGTTGAGCTCAAATCTCAGTTTGGCCAACTTAAAAAGAAACGAGCACTTTATTCAGAGGCTGAAAATAACAGGGAAGTAGAAACTAACGGGACAGCCTCTCAGACAGGTGTTAGGTTCCCCCACCCCTCCGCGCCTCGGGTTGAGGGGGCCGCCATGGGTTTTCTCATCCTCCGGGAAGGGCAAACTCTCGCTCCTTACTAGCGCTTACTCCCAGCCCCGAAGGTAGGGAGTGATGACTTCGCCTTTTAGCTCCGCAGCGAGGGCCGGACAGGCTCGGACCTTCGCTCTCCGCGCCAAGCCGCGGGGGGACGGGGGAAGGCCGGCCGGCTGCCCACACGCGCCCCGGGCTCGCCTCCTCTAAGATGGCGGCGGAGGCAGCTCGCTCCCGCCCCGCCGCCCGCGCTCCCCGGAGCCGAGGCCTCCGGAGGTGGGAGCGACTAGCGCGCGGAAAAGACAAGGGAGAGGGCAGCTCGGACCTTCCAGTCTAACGCGGGCCGCGAAGTCTGGGAAACGGAAAAGCCAGGAGGCAAATACCACCAAGAGCACCGCTGGCGCCTCAGAAAGCAGCGGCACATCCGGGCCTCCGCGGGGCCCGCCCCGGAAGTGACGTTCCTGGCAGCGGTGTGTATAAGGGGGGCGAGGGCCGTCCCTCAAAGTGGATTCTACACCCCGCCATAGCTCTGCTGTCCACAAAGTGCCTGGAATCGCCCTCACTGCCCCCTCCCCTGGCTTAGCTGTTCCCCTCCGCGGCTCTCGGGCTTCTCTGTACAAAGCTGGCGGCTGGGACTGGCAGCTGCAGTTTCACAGGAAGTACCCCTCGAACATAATCCTAAACTCTCCTCGCAGACTGCGTACTAGCGTTCTTCCGAGAGGACTCTAGGTGACCTCAGCACCCGCCAAGCCCCCGAGCCCCACTTCGGAGCCCCTCGTCGGAATCCCGTCCAGCTTGACGCCTCCTGCCCACCCCGGCCGGCGACTGTCAGTCACGGCGCTGGGCCCGCCCCTTCCGGCGGCTCCGCTGGGCCCGCCTCCTCCCCTCTTCCCTCCCCCACCCCTCCCCGTGCGAGTGTCTCCCTCTCCCTCTCGCTCCCTCTCTCTCTCCCTCTCTCTCTCTTTTGTGAGTTATAGCAACCGTTGCCTTGTGAATCAAGCGCCATAGTCACCGTAGTCCTGGCGACTGTTACCCATCAACAACAACTACTCCTCTCCTCCTCCTCCTCCTCTTCCTCCTCCTCCTCCCCACCACCACCATCTCCATCACCCACCAACAACACCACAATAATCCACAGCCAAGGTGAATATTCTTCGGTCTCTACATGTGTGTGGGAGCGTGTGGACGCGTGTGGACGCGTGTGTCTGTGCGTGTGTGTGTTCGTGGGTGCGAGCGGAGCGTGGCTGTGCGGGGTCTCACTTCTGACACCGGCTGCCGCCGCGGCGCGGCTGCCGAGGGGCTCGGTCCCGGCTTGTTTACAATGGACCCTGCGCGCCGCGGCGGGTCGGGGGTGTGGGCGCCGCGCCGCCCGCCCGCCTGCCCGCCCGGCCCTGGGCGGCCGCACTTGAGGGATGGAGCGGGAGCGCGGGGGGCCGGGAGCCGAGCGGGAGAGGCAGCCACAGTTGCCCGATGCGGATGCTGGATCTTTCCCTTAGGTCTGGTCTGAGGAGGAGGGTCAGGTGAAGAGATAAGGATTTTTCCCCCCCTTTAATTTCCTTCTTTTTCCAAGCTGCTTGTTTCCTGTTTCTTTCAAAACCGAAATAGACAACAATGTGCATGGGGGGACCCGAGAGGTGGTGTTTTGTTGTTGTTGTTGACTTGTAGGGCCTTGTTACGGGTTTTGTTATTTTTATCCTCATACATCGGTGAACTTTTCCCACCGCCTATACCCTTCATTTTTGCCCCTCTTTGCCTGATGCTAAATGAGCTGCTCTTCTTTGACCATTATCAGCTTCACGGTTTTCTTTTTTTCTTTTAAAACTGTATTTTCTTTGTGCTGCAAAGAGTCTTAATATCCATTCAGCACTATTCCCTCCCCCTCTTTCTCCCCCCCCCCCCCCTTGCACACACATTGAAACCAGGGGCCTCTTCTCTGGGCTTTCTGTTACACTGGGAAAGAAATTTTTTAAAAAGTCAGTCTCTCTCTGTCTCCTTTTTGGTGTGTGTGCGCTAGTGATTTAAACCGGATGCAGGGCATCTGTGATACTTGGGTTAGTAGTTATTGACAGTGCTTTATTCTTCTTGTGGCGATGGGAGGGGTAGCAATGAGGTTCCATTTCACTTTGATGAACCTCCCCTCCCTGTAGTAGAGTGTTAACAATTTTCATTGTGGTTATGAGACTGTGTGTGTGTGATGAACAGGGAAAGGACAGAGGAAAGCTTGTGCAAACTCACTTCACAGTGTTATTCCTGACAGTTATGGTACTTTAAGAGTTTTTCTCTCCCCTCATCTCTGTTCGTTTCCCTTTGAGAGTTGAAATTGAAGTCAAGTTGTTCATAAAGAATGTATGAAGCTTCTCAACTTGAAACGTGTGTATATTTCACTTTCTTTGTGGTTGTTGAGATCCAAGCATGTGTGTACTTAACATATTCTTTCTATTTACTTTTTGGTTTTCTTTGGACAGAAGAGAGAACTTGTGTTTTGTTTTTCTTTCAAGAAAATATTTTTCCCTGTAGATTTGATTACTTATCAGTCCTCAAGTAGTAAAGTTCTTGATTAGAGCTCACCTAGTTTTACAGATCCCTTAATTTTGTTCATTTTCAGCATAAATTTAATTAATAGGTTATTAGTAAAGATTGTTGGTACTAAATGTGTGCTAAAACAAATATGATGTATTATTGTAGCTGCACATATTGAAGTTTCCCATTGAGATTTTTAAAATACTTATTTAAATAGTCTTCTTTCTAACAGCAAACGTATATTGATTTAACTGACAGAGCAGCCTGTGAATAATGTGACAGTATTAATTATTCTTGAGATTGTCAATGAGCAGATTGGATAATTATAATGCTATTAAGGCTAATATTTTATAAAATAAGAGTTGGGGCTTTCAAAGAAACTTTTTTTTTTCCAATTCATTTCCTTGTGATTGCTATTTTAAATGAAGATGATATCTTGTCTGAAAGAAGTCTTTTTCAGAGCACTCACATTTCTTCATATTCATTCCCTCCCCAACCTGTGTTCCTTCCTTGCAAATCTCTAAGATTAACTTGTATTTTTTTTTTTTTTTTCTGTTCAGATGAGTGTCAAATTCCTGAACATTTTTGGATGGTGAAGCTTCTGGGTCCTATATAAATTCTCTGTGAAGTTAATAGGAGTTTAGCCATCTTGGGATAAGTTTAGGTCTTATGCCATTTACACAAATTTTCAGTCAAGTAAATTATATATACACTATATGTTATGGTTTAATATTTCTTATTTGCAGTGCCCAAGAATTTTTTTTTTGAGGCATTTCACTCATGTATATCTCAGATTTTTTTTAAAATTTAGATTTTCTTTCACAAGTTGATTTGAGAGCAAAACTTAAATCAAATAGAATTACTCATTTTTTAAAGCATATATGTAGTATGAAAGTTGCTGTTAGAGATACTTTGGGCTTAAGTAAATGGGAATTATTCATATGGTTTGATTAAATAATAAAAAGAAATACTAACAAATTATATTTGCAATTAAATATAAGGGTTCGTACTTAGTATTTAGTTTATTCTTTCTGTAACATTTTTCTAGAAGGAACTATATTATGTATTAGTATTCTTTGCAGTTTTTAGAGTAATAATAGAAGTCTGAAAGCTATCATGCTTTGAAACAAACTACTACATAGTAACTTGTTTTTAGTAGCTGCATATAACTTTTTAGTAGCTGCATGCCATTCAATGTGTTATAATGCCTATTTCAGTCTTTTTTTGTTTTGCCTATGAATTATCTTAAGCAGTATCAGTTATAGGCATAGTAAATTGATATGTATTTAGTAAATTAAAGCATTGCTAGAAGTTTTGCATTATTTCATAATATTTTCATTACATGGAAGTAATTATGCCTAATTTTTAAACTGTATTATTCTTCCAGTATTCAAATAGTCTTGTACTCTACTTAGGTATTGAATTAAAGGTTTATCAGTGTAAGGTTATTGTGGCAATTTTTTTTTTTTTGCCACTAAAAATAGTAATTAAAGAATGACTGGATCTTAAATCAAGATAGATCCTCCTGCATTGTTTAAATGATGATATGTTACTTTGAGGTAACATTTTTCATCATTCTTGAGGAAGCTGATATTTTGTGTGCATTCCTCTAAACTTCCAATGGGAGAAATCAGTAGATGGAGTATGATGATTTTGCTTTTCAAATTTTAAAGAGAGAGAGAGAGAGAGAGAGAGAGAGAGAGAGAGAGAGAGACAGTGTGTGTGTGTGTGTGTGTGTGTGTGTGTGTGTGTGTGTGTGTTTAAAAGAATGGTGTAGCATCAGATGTGTAGGAAAAGTTAAAATATTTTTTACTGAACAGTCTAATAGGAATGTTATTTTGTTTTTGATAGCCATAGTGAGAATATGTTGCAAGAAATGAGAATACTAAATATAGGTAAACTTTTTAATTATGAAGAGTTTGCTGATTATTTTGCTTTTATGCTGAGCATTTGTCTAAATATCTTTTATTTGTTCTCTCAGTTACTTTAAAAATACTTTCTCTAAATCATTTGACTTTAACTCTTTGGTGTATATTTCCAGTGGTTATTGCAAAATGGATTTTAAATTCCTCACTCTTCACAGGTGCATAGTGTTCCCATATTTTGGAAATCCAGGATTAAGTAGATTTCACTAAATCTGGCTTGTTAGAGACAGATGGCTGCTTTAAACAGGTGTCACTTTCATTTTTACTGCATTGTATTGGGACTTCCAATGGTTCACAAAAGGCTGTCTAAAGCAGGTGGCATCCTTTGCTTTTGTCCTCAGTAAGATCTTTTGAGTTAATTATTTTCCTAGGAAGTTTTTTTTTTTCCAGTAAAAGTTTTGAACTGCTAATCTTTGAACTACCTCAGATTTGTCATTTAACTCAGATAACTTTTATTTCTGAACAGCACTGTATTTTAATACTGTAGAACTTTTAATTTTTACAACTAATGGTAAATTCCCTTTGAATGCAGAAAAAGCATATAGGATCATTTTATATACCTCGAATCACATTTATCTGAAGCAAACAACTAAGACACATATGAATAAAGTGAAATTTGATCAACACGAGAAGTAAATTTTAATCATCCCATACTTAGAGAATTGTTTCTGATGGTATTATTTTAATTTGAGTGATATATGTTGGAAACGGGTATTGTTTTTGTTTAATCCTGTAAAACTAAAACATTTTCCTGATTTACTTCAATTGCTGCTACAAAAGTTGTATGATCTTTTAAAATGAAAATTGTTCTGAAACATTAATTTTTAAAAATATTTGCTGGAGTAAATAAAAGAGTATCAACCTATTGATTTCTAAGGTTTATTTCTACTGTGTAATTCTATCATTTTTTGTGGGAATTTTGCACATCTTATAACAGATGCACCAGAGGGTGCTGTGCTGTTTTCAACATGAGATTATTATCACTAGAAATGTGAGCTGATGAGAACTTTTATTTAAAGAAAAATTTTAATTATCTGTGCATTCAAGTGTATAATAATCTTATTTCTATGGAGTTTAGAATTTAATATACTGTCTTAATTGGCAGTTTTACATCAAAGCGTGTCTGTGTTCTTATATAATATGTATTAGCAAAACATGTAACAGTAACAGGATTGGAATCTTTGACAGTCTGTGTGTCAACATTAGTCCTATAGGATATACATTGATTATCTTATGCAGTTATTTTAATTTCTATTTCAAAAATGAAGTTTTATGAGAATCATTATTTGGCATTCTGGATTTCTACTCTTAAATTTGTTATATTTATCACATATCAATATATTGTACTCTCTTATAACACTTTTATGTAGCAAAATTAGTGATATGCTTTCATGGTATAATCTTAAAAAATACATCCATATCTGAAAGGTATACATGATTAAGGTAGTTAATCAGGCCAGTTAATCAATAAATAATGTAATGTTAAAAATTATGTAGATAATTTAGTTCTTACTTAATGATTTTATAATAGTTTGGCTTTGTTTTTAAATTTGGTTAAATCATCAGAAAAGTTTTAGATTCTCTGCCATATTCTGTGCTCCCCTCCCCTCCCCTCCCCTCCCCTCCCCTCCCTTCCCTTCTTCTCCTCTCCTTCTTTTCTTTTAGGGATTGAGCCCAGGGACATTTTTCCTCCAAGCTACATCCCCAGCCCTTTTTATGTTTTGAAATAGGGTCTTCCTAGGTTGCTGAGAATCTTGCCAAGTTGGCAAGGCTGTCCTCAAACTTGTAATCCTCCTGTCTCAGCCTCCCAAGTACTGGAGTTATAGGCTTATGCCACCTATTTCTAAAGTGGGAGTGGCTTTCTGTATCTGAATATTTGTTCAGGAAGAATTTTTTTTAGAACTTTTGAGTGCAATCTTTTTCTGGCTGCTTTCTTGCATCATCTACTTTCTTTACAGCAGTATGTACTCTCACAGGCAAGTACACAGTGATATCTTCCTCAAGCTTAGAAAGGTATAGTTACATCATGAAAACTTTTAAATCTTGATAATGGATGTATTTATACCATTATCCCACATTTAGCTATAAGTAGCTAATAGTAATCTTTTTAAAAAGTAACTATAGCCAGGTGGGATGGCCCATCCCTGTAATCCTAGTACTTGTGAGGCTGAGACAGGAAGGAGGATCACAGGTTCAAAGCCAAACTCAGCATCTTAACAAGACACTGTTTCAGAAAAAAACAAAGGAAAAACAAAAAACAAACAACAAAAACCAATAAACAAACAAAAAAAACCCAAAAAGAACAACAACAACAAAACAAAAACCAAAAAAACACAAAACATTGTGCTCAGCGTATATCTCAGAGGTATAATGAATGCCCCTGGGTTCAATCCCCAGTAACACATACACACACACACACACACACACACACACACTATATATATATATATATATATATATAATAGTTCATGTGAGAATATCAATAGAGTAATTTTTCAAAATATTAGTCTTACTGGAATAAACACACTTTTTCTTTTTCTTTCTTTCTTTTTTTTTTTTGGTGCTGGGGATTGAACGCAGAAGCATTCTACCTCAGAGTTACACCCTCAGCCCTGTTTGTTTTGTATTTTGAAGCAGGATCTCACCAAATTGTTGAGGGTCTGGCTTTAAAACCTGTGATACTCCTGTCTCAGCCTCCCAAATACTGTGGTTACAGGTGGCATCACCACACCTGGTTGGCATTTTTCTTTTAAAAAAATATAGTCCTATACTTTACCAGTTAGGTTATATGCTACAAAGATCTCAAAAGTATATGGCAGCTGGGTATGGTGGCGCATGCTTGTAATCCCAGCATTTGGGAGGCTGAGACTGGAGGATCCAGGTTCATGGCCAGCCTCAGCTACCTAGTGAGGCATTCCGCAACTTAGTGAGACCCTGTTTCAAAATAAAGAATAAAAAATAGGAAATAGGGCTGGGGGTATAGCTCGGAGGTAGAATGCCCGAATGTCCCTGAGTTCAATCCCCAGTACCGCAGAAAAAAGAAAGAAAGAAAGAAAAGTATATGGTAAAGTATATTGTTTCAAAATATTTACATTTGAAATCAAAGTACGAGATTTACTTCATGAAAATGAATATTAAAAAACTAAATTGTATTTAGAATATCAATAAAGAAATGGCTGAAATAGGTATATTATAGGATAAAAAACTAAATTGTATTTAGAGTATCAATAAAGAAATGACTGAAATAAGTATATTACAGAATAAAAGCAGGCTTTGGAGTCAGATTTCAGATAATCTCATTAGCTATATGACTTTGGACAGGTTACTTCCTTTACTTAGTTAGCCTCAGTCTTCTCATTTGAAAAATAGGAGCTGTCCTACCTATCTTACTGGGTTTTGTGAAGATTGACAGAGATAATTAATGTAATGTGCTTTAGTCAGTATTTGTCCTAGAACACATGCTCAATACCTGCTGGTAATTTTTCTTAGGGAAGGCTACGAAGGCACCTATTCTAACCTTTTGCCGCTTAAGGATCATTTAAATATG
The DNA here is from genome assembly GCA_004027655.1 of Graphiurus murinus. Taxonomy (NCBI): domain Eukaryota; kingdom Metazoa; phylum Chordata; class Mammalia; order Rodentia; family Gliridae; genus Graphiurus; species Graphiurus murinus. The sequence goes on from PVLC010019565.1 coordinate 29,739, forward strand.
ATCCTCTGACCATCTGTTTTCCGGTGGGACTAAAGTTCTATTTGCCCACTAATCTGCAGTCATTAAATAATTATCCGTTTTCCTCCTCTTTTAAAAATAAAGCAAAGACATGAATGTATGGATTGTCATTTGATAATCAGTCTTGTTACTGCCCTGAATTAAAAGAATGATAGCCCAAAGTGTTCTAGTTTCACTCTGCAACCTTGTCATAATGCACTTCTGTTACTATGTTATCACAGGTTGAGAACTAGTGATGTAATATCTTAGTTCTCATGTAATATCACTAGTTCTCAACCTGTGATAACATAGTAACAGGAGTCTTACACTTCCCATTGTACAGTTTATGTTTTCCTCTTCACATGTTATACATGAATTCATTTGAAAAGTTTGAGTTCCATTTATAAACTTAATATTAAATTCAGTCATTGCTATATAATAATGATATTCTAGTCAGTTTTATACAGATGAGTTCATTGAGGAATAATTCTATAATTTTATAGTGTACCATTTAGAATTGTTATTTATTGATGGTAGGAAAATGTGTGAGGTCATTACTCATATACCTGTAGCAATAGGAATTTTGTAGTTATTTGCTAACCCCTATCTTAAGTTGTATAGTAACCTTGGAACACTTTCCAATATAACATATAATATGAAATTACACAGAAAAATGTCATCTTTGGCTCCCTTTCCTTGGATGTTAAAATGTTTAAAATAACATTTTCAAGTTGGCTGCTATATCTAAA
>PVLC010019566.1:0-30451 GCA_004027655.1 Graphiurus murinus
GGATTGAACTCAGAGGCATTCTACCTCTGAGCTATACCCCCAGCCCTATTTTTTATTCTTTATTTTGAAACCGAGTCTCACTAAATTGCGGAGTGCCTCACTAGGTAGCTGAGGCTGGCCGCGAACCCGGATCCTCTGGTCTCAGCCTCCCGAATGCTGGGATTACAAGCGTGCGCTACCATGCCCGGCTCCATTTTTTATTCTTTATTTTGAAACAGGGTCTCACTAAGTTGTGGAGTGCCTCACTAGGTACCTGAGGCTGGCCGCGAACCTGGATCCTCCGGTCTCAGCCTCCCGAATGCAGGGATTACAAGCGTGCGCCACTATGCCCAGCTTATTTTTAAATTCTTAAAAAAGTATTCAAACTGGTGGGTATAATGGCAAACCCCTGAAACCATAGCTACTTGGAAGTCTGAGGCAGGAGGATCACAAGTTTGAGGCCAGCCTCAGCAAAACAGCAAGGCCATATTTCAAAATAAAATGATAAAAAGGGATGGTGGTGTAGCTCAATGGTAGAGCACCCTTAGATTCAATCTCCAGTACCATAAAACATATTAATGTATCACTTCAAATCTCACTATCATGTACAATTACAATGTCCAATAATTTTTTAAAACTTCAGTTTCCACATAAACTTTCATTATTTAATAATTATCTGTTAGTGTGGCTAATATTGATGACAGTAATGATATTATATGTCATATTTTCCATTGAAATTAATACCATATACTTAAAACACATCCAAAGAAAAAGTGCTTTAAGGATTATGGCCTTGATTTAATAACTCCATGCCTCTATTCATTTTTAATAATAGATTTCCAAAGGGGCTAGGAGTAACAGTCTTGTTTTATCAAAGAGGAAATAGATACCCAGATTGGTTTAGTGGCTTGCCCTAATTCTGCAAACATGCTGAAGGTCAGTGTTCTTTTAGTTTCACTAAACTGACCTGGCTTTTAAAAATATATCTGTTGAACTTTGATCCAAAACATCTCTGGCATTTCTTCTGAGAATAAACTTTGAAAAAATAAAGTTTGCTGGAATAATGATATACTCAGCCTTTTCTTTTTCCAGAAATTTTAGTGTATGAAGAAAATTAATTCTAACATTAGAATTATAAAATTTTTGTTTGAAAAGCTTTAGTGTGATTATGTGTACTTTATATATTAAACCACAGTTATTGTGATGATGAACATGTATAAACGCATAATTTTCTAAACTCAATGTAGTAGAGAATGGGATATTTAAGATGTGCAATAGCATATTTGTATTGTGAAAAATAAACATAATGCACGAAAGGAGCAGCACAATTAAAATTAAGTAACAAAAGGAAAAGGAGTTAGAGAAGTCCTTCAAAAATATTTTAGTTCAAGTATTTTTCTTGGTTTACTATTTTGAATATAATTTTAAAGTAACTTTTCATGTATGAAATGTGCATTTTGAAATTATATAGCAACTTTCAAGTCTTTAAAAAAAAGCAACTAACAAACTTTGGGTTGTGGTAATCTGAGGTAAGTTGAGTCAGTTTTTCCTCACAAGATTAATAACTTTGTGGAGTAAAAGAGAAATGGAGCAATAATGTCTTAAAGCTCATATTTCAGAGTAACCAGAGATTTTGTAATGTGTCCCACTTTTTTTCCTCTCTGTCAGGATAAGAATATTTTTATATAATGCTGCAGTTTAGGCTTCATCATAATAAGTATTTCTGATATTAAAACAGGATAATTAACTAGCTTTGGAAAAAACTTGGAGTTGTTTTCAAGCAGCCCATGCATAGTAACAGAAAAATTGTAAAAATGAAGTGGATAGGGAGAAATAATAAATATAGGGTAAGATTGACATAAGGGGCTGTGGTGAGCTATACCTTTAAATAAAGTCTAAATAAATAAAGCCTAGCATGGTCATTTAAATATATAAATAAATTGAATGTGTCTGTTTTCCAGTGGCTGCTTAATGAGAATAATTAACTTTGAGGGAGCGTACTTGTTAGTAATATGGACAGTAATTTAGAAAGTGGGAGATCATCTGTTTAATATGTGAAAAACTGATAATCCATCATCGCCATGTGGGATAATCCTTTTGTTTTTCTTTTTATTTATTTATTTATTTATTTATTTATTTAAATTTTTATTGTAGTAATTCGTGCAATATAGCATACATCTTTATTTATTTTTATAATTGTATTGGTGCATTATCGTTTCATATCATAATGCATGTCACAGTGGTAGTGACAGGCATGCACACAGCACTTGGGCTTTCCCTAGCTCCCTTCCCACTCCCTTTTTCTCCATGCAGTACATTGGAATTGACATTAGTACTCTCCCATATTTACACAATTTCAATGGAAGTGATTCCTTCATTGATTCTCCATCTCCATGCCTCTTCCCGTAGATCATCTACCTGGCTCTACTGAAGTTTCTCCTCCATTATCTGAAGATCTTCTATTATTGAGATTACTTCCTAGTTTCAAAATATGAGAGAAAACATATGACCCTTCATTTATGAGACTGGGATAATTCTTTAAAAGGGATCCATCTTTACCTTTGTGAAAAGGGAGGTAGCTGTCAGGTTCTACTTTCTGAAGTACTGAAATGTTTTCTGTTTCCCTCTCCTGTCTCAATACAAATGGGAAAATTGGAAGAAAAGATCTTTAAAAATATAAATTTGCAGCAACTTTATCATATAGGGAAGCTCTAACTTGAAAGATTGTTGTTAGGTCAATTTCCTATTTAACGAAAGTTTCTTTCTTAACTAAAACAATTTGTTGTCATTTTAAGTTTTGAGTAAATGCTATATTTGATGGCTCACTCACAGTTTCACTGCTTGAAGTTGTACATATTTTCATTGATCACTTATTTTCCTCTTTCTCCATCCTTCAGAACTATAGTGCTGTGATGTAGAGTTCCTTGGTTAAACACCACTCCGAATTTAAAAAAAATATGCTTAGATGCTGACTGTGTAGACAAGAGTTTCCCTAGACCAATGGCTATTAGGTAGTAGGACATATGCCATAAAGCATGGGACAAAGTGGACACATTTCAGTGTTTCACTGTAGGACCTCAAAGCAATCAAAAGTTCTAAGTCTGCCTAGAGTAAAACATTTATATGGTATCCTTTATAAATATTCATATTCCTTAAATAAGTTTATTTTATTTTCAATTGATGAATAATAATTATATATATGTATGGCATATACCATCTTGCTTCAATATTGATATAGATTGTGAAATGGCTAGATGAAGCTAGTTAATACATTCTATTACCTCATATATTTTTCATTATTTTTTATTGTGAGAGCACTTAAAATATATTCTTAGCAATTTTCAAGTGCATGGTATGTCATTGTCAACTATTGTTATCATGTTGTTCAATAGATCTCCTGAACTTATTTCTCCTGCCTAACTGAAAATATAAAATCATTTTTTTTCTATTCCTTATCTTTACTTGGATACCAAAGATTTTTTTCTTTGAATTTTAAGTAATGTATGACATGCTACTTTAAGAACCATTTTGCAAGTTCTTGAGAACAGATTACTTAAGAAGACAGCAACCATGTTCCCTAGTGTCTTATGACATAACCAATGAAACTATACTCTTGGGAGAAAGAGGAAGAGGCAAAAACTTATTCTGGGGACTCCGGTCCTGAAATTTTGCTTCATGCTGGGAACTCTCTACCAGATTTGGCTGTCCATTCTTACTATACCTATTCTTTACTATACTGAGGAAGTTGTTGGAAAGTAAAAAAAAAAAAAAAAACACTTTTTTTTTTTTTTTTAACATCAGCAGATCCTTTACTCTCAATGAGTAACTTTACATTGGCACAAGATGGGGAGAGGAATGAATTTCTTTTGCCATCCATTTTGGGGAGAATTGGTGAAGCATGTATTTGTAAGGGACATGTGATTTCTTTCTCAGCAGTAACCTACTAAAGTTGTTGATGTCAATTGACAGGGTCATTTTTCCACTTGTCTGGAAATAGCAAGAGAATGTGATATGAGTATTGTATGGGCACAATGAATCAGCTTTACCTCAAAATGCATTCTGGCTTACCCAATGATCCAGTGCTGAGTGTACACATATGCATACCCACATAGAGTCTGTCAGTCTCAAAAACAGCATTGTGTTTACATCCTCCCAGCTATCTCACAGGCACTGACTAAGAGTTCCGTGAGTCTGATTATATCCTCTATGTTTTTCCTTAATATGGGAATAAAGTGCTTATGCTGTTAAGAGTTTTTATGTCATTTTAACACTTAAATGACTTTAGTTGGGTGTATGGTGTCCCATTAATATCTTTTATTTATTACTTAAAACACCCATCTCCCTCTCAATAATTTAAACCTTTCATGTGTTTATTGGTAGTTTTCATAGTCCCATTTTATGCTCCACAGCCAAGGAACACATGTAAAAATTCCTTTAATCTCCCCTTATAAAATCAATCCTCCATTGCCTTATTTATTCTTTGTAGTGCTTTCTGAATTTTGCCAGCCTTGTTTGGCAGAATTATGGCAAACAAACAAACGAACAAACAAAGATACAAAAAAAGAAAAGCCCAATTCAGACTGTCAGTAGCAAAGTGTTTGCCTTGCCATTTTCCTTGGCAATTTCAGGCCTTCTCCAGGCTGCAAAGCAGCTCAGTGCATGTTTTCTCTCCATTTTTTTTCTGCCAGTCAACAAATTCCAGATGTGGTTACTGGTGAATTCTGAGCTACAGGGACAGTGTGGCACATGTTTTGGATCTGATTCAGGGCTATGTAATGTTGAGATAATGAAGTCCCAGATAGGACCCAACAACACCCGGGGTTGTATTTACTCCCTTACCAAGATGTCTCAATTTAATTCAATCATTTTAACATCAATGAGGCTGCTGGGAAATTCTTTTGTCAGAGTCTTAAAATAAAACCATGACCACAATAGTATCTTTTCCATCCTACATTCCCAGAACTTTGATTTTCCTGATGAAAAGTTTTTGTGTATGCCATGTTTCCCAATTTACCTGGACTAGGGGAAGATAATCATCTTAGAGGAGCAGAAGCTGAAATGCACATAGATAATTTCACATCCTAACACTGTGGCTAATGCTTTCAAAGAGGAATGATGTTATGTCTCATGATTTTGAAAGAAACTATCAAGTTGGTTGTATTTCTTAAAAATACATTTAAAAACAAGAAAGGAGATGTTGTAATTTTTTTTTTATTGAATACTCACTTTTGCCATTTAGCCAAAGGATTATGAGTAAGGGGAGATGGGTCACACAGAATATTAAGTTTTGTATTTGAGACACCACAGTCATGTATCACTTAAAAAAAGGGACACATTAAAAAAACATGTTGTTAGGCAATATGGTTTTTGTGAAAACATGAGAGAGTATGTTTACACACACCATCAGTTGAAGTAACACAAGGCAATATAACCTTGTGGAACACTTGTCACATATGTATTCCGTCATTTACCAAATGTGATGTGGCATATGGATGTGTTTGTTAATTTTAAGACTTAGGTTTGCAATTAAAGTGTGTCTGATTTGTCTCCTTTTGGAGCTCAAAGGTCTAGTATGTGCTACATTCTACATCATTATTCCTTAGGTTGAGGTGCTAAATATATGTGTGTGTACTCGTCATGGTGTCATACTCCTGTAACCCCATTGCTTGCTGGGCAAGCTGAGACAGAAGGATCATAGGTTTGAGGCCAACCTCGGAAACTTAGAAATGCTGTTTCAAAATTAAAAAAAAAAATAGAAAGGGATGGGAGTGTAGCTTAGAGTTAGAAACCCTTGAGTTCAATCCCCAGAATCACACACAAGAAAAAATCTCTATGTATGTGTCTAAACTCAATTCTCTCTGCTTTATCAGTTTTTTTTTTAGATCTGCTGTAACACATTAACACAAACTTGATAGTTTAAAAGACATGTGTCTAAAGTCCAACTCAGGTCTCTCTGAAGTAAAATTGAAGTGTCACAAGGGTGGGGTTCCTTCCCCGAGAAAGGGGGAAGGAACCAGATTGTTGGCTATAATTTAGTTTCTTCTGGGCACAGGTCTGAGGTTCCTGCACTGTCCACTGGGTACTGACCATGTCTCCAGAGTCCTCTTCCTGGTCCTCATGAGTGGACACCTACAATTTAGAACCTGAAGAGGCATGTTGAAGTTGAATCCTTCTCACTTTGAAGCTCTCTGACTTTCACTTCTGCCTTCCTCTTTCATTACATCTCTCTGATACCAGCTAGAGGAAATTATCAGCTTCTAAGTGTTCATATAATCAAATTGGATATCTTCAGATAATTCCAGATAATTTACTGATTTCAAGATCTGTGGCCTTAAATTAAATCTGCAAAGTCCCTTTGTCTCATGTACCATAAGCTATTATTCACAGGTTCTAGGCATTCAGGCATAGGTATTTTGGGAAGACTATTACTTAGCCTAACATAATATTCAACATTCTCTCTCTCTCTCTCTCTCTCTCTCTCTCTCTCTCTCTCTCTCTCTCTCTCTCTCTTTCTCCTTTCTCCTCTCACTTACTTCCTCTATCTTGTGTCAAGAAATGTGAAAAAGATATGATGCTGGCTCAGAAAATCTTCAAAATTCCTTCTCTAACAAGCTGTTCACTAATGTGACCCCCCAAATGATAATTTGATCATAAAAATTTCTTCACCCTTCCAAAGTTTTCAAAGTTTTGCTATATATATTTTTTAATTTAGCTAATCAAGTAATTGTCAAATTGGTGAGGTATTTGTGTGCATCCGTCTAGTGCTAGGCCTGCTGAATGGGAAGGGAGTGTGTATTGTTCATCCAATTTTGTTTCAGAGAAACCATTGTGCATCCTGTCTCTTATCAAAACCTGCTCCATGGCAGTTACCCCAGGTCACTTAGACCAACCCAGGGCTGTCATTCTGAGGGTGGGAGGTGGGGGGAAGAGAGATAAGGACACCAGGGAGGTACCAGCAGGGAAGGAAGCTGCACACTGTCCTCTGAAAGCCCAGCATGTGGGAAGCAGCTGGGTGCAGTCATTTAACCTTTGTCATCCCTGGCAATGAGAGAGAACATCCAGTTTACACAGAGGATTCTCAAATGAAACTCTCACAAAGTTATAGTGGAAAACCATTAGAAAAGTGCTTTGAATTGCAGCATAGCATTAATTATGACTGAGCTCACTCTGCTAAAAGCCCTTCCATGAAATGTTAAATACCCTTCAGGAAAAAGCAAAAATTAAAAAAAAAAAAGTAAAGCAGAATGAACTACAATCTCCCAAAAAGAAAAAGGAAGGAAGTGCATTCTTATAAGAATAATGTTTATTTTCTTTTAATATTGCTTATAGGTGAAAGACATCGCTATTTGAGTAAATATAATGCAGTCCTTTAAAAATAGAAAAAAAATAGTAGAGCTATTTGTAAAGCTAGTAGTCTACTTTTTTTACTAAGTTACTATTATGAAAATTTTCCAACTGAAAAATATCCCACCACCTGACTAAGATACAGAGTTCGTATAATTCTAAATAAACTGACAGGTGTGCATAATTGGGTGAAGGAGCCTGTTAACAGTAGATGATATGTAATTCATGACTTCATTTCATCTTTCCTCAGTATTAAAGATGAATATTAACTTAATTGGGAAAATTCGTCTTTCCATTAAAAGCCTTGTTAATAACAAATGGAGAAGATCCTTAAGATTAGTAATATATACCAACAATATTTTTTTTCTGAAATTATGCTAAATTTTCTTGTTTTCAAGATTTCAGTTTTATTCAATAAAGTTTCTAGCCCATATGAAATAGATTTACTGTAAAATCTTAAGAATAAAAGTACTATGCTCAGAATGCAGGAAAACAATAAAGCAGAAAATCAACACAGCTTTCCTGCTTTATAAGCCATTGAAAAGCCACGTTTAGCATGGTCATGTGATCTTATAGATTTAGGTTATCGTTAAAATTGTAAGCAAATTTTAGCAAAGATTATTTATTTAATCTAATTAAATATCTTCTTTTGGAACATGGTAGGCTGAATCTGATTGTCACCAATCCTCTCTAAACTCTAATAAAATATGTCTTTTTTATCCTATTGCTTTTTTGTGTGGAAAAGCATGTTATGTTCAATCACTTTCCATTTTATTACTTATAAATATGCTAAAAGATAATTTTATTTTAATAATAGTATGGGCCACTTAGAAACATTTTTTAAAGAAAATATATTTCTAAATATCTTTCGGTGACAGTATTTAGATTATTAATCTTACTTTTAACCTACAGATGACTAACAGGACCATACTACTTACAATAAATTAAAAAGTTATAAGTGCCAGGCACGGTGGTGCACACTTATAATCCCAAATACTTGAGAGGCTGAGATAGGAAGATCACAGGTTTGAGGACAACCTCAGTAACTTTAGCAAGGCCCTCCGCAACTTAGTGAGAACTTGTTTCAAAATTAAACAAACAAATAAATAAATAATAAATAAATAAAATTGAGCTGGGGGTGTAGCTCCAAGGTAGAGTACTCCGGGCTCAAATCCAAGAATGCCGCCCTAAAAAGAGGTTATAATTGTCTGTTTATTCATTATCTACCCATTAATGCATCCACCAATCTTCTATCAGCTCTATTTATCTCTATCAGTTGTCTTTTTATTTTATTGTTTGCCTCTAGTTTGTCTCTACTGTATGCAGAAAATATGAAATTCAACTATTGACATCTAAGGACTATAGTGATTCTTTTATTTTTGTGGATTCATAAGATACAACATTTTAAAAAATGGTTTTTTGGTTTGAGTTATTATTAAGTAATGCTATTCAACTCATTGCTTGCTGTCTGTGTTCATTATATACTCTCTATGGTTTCTATGCTTTATCATTATAAAATATAATTACTGTTTAATGTAAAACTTTTCATATATATAAATTATATTTTATTTGATACTAATATTGCCGTACCTCTTATATTTGCATGAACATTTGGTTTGTATAACTGATCATTCTCTGTTTCCAACATCTTTTTTTAATATTCCTTTAATTGTTTTTCTTTTAAATTTTGAAGAGGGGTTTTCAAACCTTACCTATTGCTTCCCAGAACAATAGACTCTATCACATTTACATTAATGGTAAAAACATTTATTGGGTCATTTTTTCCATATTATTTTACATACAAGCATTATTTTTGTATTTTCCCTTTTGCAATTTTCTCATTTTTGATGGTTGGACATTTAAGTTTCATAATTTTCTTTAATTGGGATGTATCTTTACTGCATTTTACATTAATAATTTAAGAGTTATATTTATTATTATAAAATAATTTTTGTTCACTTTCTCCTCTCTTAATATCAAGTGTCAATAATTGTAAAAATAATTCAGAATTTTATTTCTGGGCATTGAGTGATCTGTAAATAATACTCTTTTCTATTCTTGCCCCTAAGTACAAAATTAGAATGCTATCGTACTTGTTTTATAATTTACAATTATTTATTAGTATTCATTTATGTATACCACTAAGTATTTCTTCTACAACTGATTTTTTAAACTATGTAACCTATTTCCATTTTGTCTTGAGAACACTGGAGGTTCTTGAAGATCTAGTGTTTACTTGGAGAGAAACTGCTGATTAGAGTTCTAAAGAATTTTCATGAATAGATAAATGTAAAAACACTGATACTGAAGAACTCAGAGTTTTTCTGCAGTAATGTTACTGCAGGTATTGTGCAAAAACCTGAGCTGGAGATGTTTTGATTGACAGGGCCTCTTTTGGACATACCTTATCTAGGACCAATTATGACTGGTGAAAGATTTTTAGTTTTGCTTTGGTGCCTGAATTTTTTTCAGTTATTCTTTCATATCCACTAGTCAACCAAAGGCCCCGATATCACTGCAGAAGATCAATCCTGTCTTCAACTTTCTTGTAAGTGAGTTTTCAACTGTATATATGCCAAACAGAAGCATTGCAGTCCATGAATCACAGTCAGACTTGCTTCAGCCTCAGAATGTGTTTATGTAACATTAAGTGAACCATCGCAACAAGATGGAGTATTTTTTTTACTAAACAAGAAATGGGTGATTATTCAACTCTTTGCTTTTTGTGGTCATTAAATCTTCTATTAAAGATATAATTTTAATTATTTAGTTCTCCTTTTGTTAGACTCATTATGAAAATAACATTGCCAAATATTATTCATGTTTATTTTCTTTTGTCTTCATATACAAAGAGATCTAGTAACATATGTAGAATCTACCACAATTTTCATGAAATTAAAACTAAACATAAATCTTAAAAGGTATAAACAAACATGCATGATGTGTATATTATATGTGATAATCTTATATATGTATATATGCAAATATATTTACCTATCTATAGAGATATAGCAATGTGTATATACCATTTGAAAATATTTTCTTTAAATGTTGGGATTTTTTTTTTTTTTTTTTTTTTGCGGTACTGGGGATTGAACTCAGGGGCATTCTACCTCCGAGCTATACCCCCAGCCCTATTTTGTATTCTTTATTTTGAAACAGGGTCTCACTAAGTTGCAGAGTGCCTCACTAGGCAGCTGAGGCTGGCCGTAAACCCGGATCCTCCCGTCTCAGCCTCCCAAATGCTGGGATTACAAGCGAGGACCACTACGTCCGGCTTAGATGTTGGGCTATTTTAGGAAATAAACTTCAATGTATTGTAACAAAAGTTTAATTCTGAGCCTGGCGTGGTGGTGGTGCACGCTATTAAACCCAGTACTTGGGAGACTGAGATAGGAAGATGCAGGTTCGTGGCTAGTCTCAGGTACTTAGTGAGGCCCTCCGCAACTAAGTGAGACCCTGTTTCAAAATAAAGAATAAAAAATAGGGCTGGGGGTGGAGCTTGGAGGTAAAATGTCCCTGGGTTCAATCCCCAGTACTGAAAAAAAAAATAGGACTGGGGTGTAGCTCGGGGTAGAATGCCCCTGAGTTCAATCCCCAATACCCCCCCAAAAAAGGTTTAATTCTGGCCCCCAAATTGAATTTTGCATCTTTATTATTTTGATATGATATTATACTTCATGACTTCCCAGGTCTAGTAAGGATAGTTGATTCAACCTAAACTCAATATATTTAAATTTAATTTCTATCACATAGCTATCTTAAGCTACCCTATTTTCTTCCACTCATTACTTTGTATTTCATATTACGTTTTATGGAAAATTGCATATGGTGTTTATGGTATTTTATAGAATTGACTCATTTCTGCCAAAGGACATGAAAGAAGGCAGGTTCTATCTGCCCTTAAGGTAGTCATTTAAGAAATATTAGAGTCATAGAACAGATTAATACAAACAATGACATCAAATTTTACTTTTTGCACAGGAAAGGAAACAATAAAGAGCCTGAAGAGAAAGCCTTTATAATGAGAGAAAATCTTTGCAGGTTACTCCTCCAAAGAGGACTATTATCTAGAATATGTTACTCAAAAATCTTATCAATGACAAAACAAATAGTCCAATTAATAAATGGGCACATAAACTAAATAGACACTTCTCAGATGAAAAAATACAGATGACTAACATATGAAAAATGTTCAGCATTATTAGCAACTAGGGAAATGCAAATCAAAACTATGCTGAGATTCCATCTAACCAGTTTAAAAAAAAAAAAAGACTAAGAATGAAACCATAATATAACTCCGCTATACTACTCCTTGTTAAATTTTCAAAGGAATTAAATTCAGAATACTATAGTGTCACATGCATGCCTATGTTTATTGCAGTAAAATTAAAAATGATCAAATTATGGAACGCACCTTGATGTCCACCAACAGAAGAATAGATTTTTTAAAAAGTGATACATACACGCAATGAAGTTTTACTATGCCGCAAAAAAACAGATGTGCTATTTTCAGGAAAATGAATGGAACTAGAGAACATTATGCTAAGTGAAATCAGTCAGATTCAGAAAATCAGGAGCCACATGTTTTTCTTATATGTGGAAGCTAGAGAAAAAATAGGAAAGAAAAGAAAAAATTGAAACAGGGAAAGAAAAGAATAGGAAAGAAAAATAGAAATGAAAATGGAGAGAGACACCAGTAGAATAGTGGGAAGGGGTTGGGAGAGGAAGAGAAGGAGGAGAACAAATAACGATGTGGTTATATATGAACATATCACTATCAGTCTCACTAAAACATACGAGAAGAGATGAAGGGGAACAGGAATAGGATGTGGAGAGAAACACAACAAGAAGTGGTGTATGCATATATGAATCTATCACTTTGATTCTGACTTCTATGTATAACTACAGTACAACAATAAAAATATGCTCTAAAAAAAGAAATGATAGGGTCATCTGTGAGGAATGTTTTATACCTTTTGCCTAATTTGTATTATTTTGTTCATGCATATGTATTCATTCAGAAACTATCTGTTGAGTACTTACGACTTGCAAGTATTATGTTTTCTGGGTATTAATTTTCTTTAAAATACTTCAGTACATAATATTTATTTCTTGCTATTAAAATAATATTGTATTTGCCTAAATTGAGGTTTCCATGCAAGACACTTAATGAAATATCAAAGTCTAAACACATGGATAGAAAGAATTCAGGATTTGTGTTGCATCTATATCTCTGTGGTGGGGAGGAGTTGTTAATTGTAAAATTCCTCCAGTTATTGGGATTGAGGTGATAGAAACTTCAAATTGCTGGAAGTTTCATATGTTGTCTAAAGAATGTGAATAAGCCACCGGGCTAGGTGACTTTGCCACAGTCAGAAATAGAGCTGATGAAACACTTTAATTAAATATAATGATAATTTATTGTAATACAAATTATTCATTCAAACTGAAATTCACTAAACTTTAAAACATTTCCCAGTCTGTGGCATTTTTTTTAATAACAGCATGAGTAGGCTAAGGCACTCCTCTTCATCTTTTTTCCCTAGAAGATTACAATGAGCAGACTGTAAAACTGAAGAAGCCTTCACATTTAGAAACAGAACCACTGTGGGTCAGTAGAATGGATTGAGTTGATTTGGATTGAATATTCATCACTTTCTCAAAAGTGAGGTAAAATGTACTCTCATGGACCAAAGTTAACTCTCTTCTCATGTCACAATTAATTAATCCTCCCTAGGAACTGTGGGAGAAGTGAACAAAACAAAAACAGACAACACACATGAATTTTCAAACTTGTTACACATGACCCCTCATTTTCCCTTACTTTCCATATCCATTAATCTTCTCAGGTAGTTCTAACAAATTAGTTGCCCAAAATACATAAAAGAGAAGTCACTAGTGTTAACCTAATGGCTGCATATTCAAAGTCCAAACATGAGTTGGGATTTCCTGTATCATCCAGATTCTAGTTCTAATATTTTAAGGTATGCCAGATAACAGAATCAGGAATTTTTTGTTTTGGGGGATGAAAGCTTGAACTAGTACACAAGATGAAAAATAACTTAAAGGTGGGCTTCTACCAGCAAATTAACTAGAAGTCATATTACCTGAGATTATTTTTATTTTCTCAAAGGATGTGGATGAAATATATGTTATGTTAATTTTCTTAATTTTTTATAATGTGCTTTTATTGGTAAATTATAGTCTCACATCATAATGTAAATCATGTTGACAGTGACATATATAAACACAGCAATTGGCACCCTCTTTCTCCCCATTTTCCCCTTTCCAGATATCCAGATACAGAGTCCTAAGATTGATGTTTGTATATGCATTTTAACTATACATCATACTGAAGTATAGAATGATAGTAATATACATGCACATGTGATGATTAATTTTATGGGTCAACTTCATTAGACTAAGGGATGCTCAGATAGCTAGTAAATCTTTATTCCTGAGTGTGTCTATGAGGGTATTTCCAGAAAATAATGGCATTTGAATCAGTGGATTCAGTAAGATCTGTCTTTACTAATGTGGGTGGAAAATATCCAGTGTTTTGATGGCCCACTTGAATAAAACAAAAGAGAAGAGAGCTTAAAATTTTGTTCCCTCTCTTCTTGATATGGGTTCATTTTCTCCTGTTGTTGGTCATCTGAGGTTCTAGTTCTCAGCCTTCACATGCCAAGCTTATGCCAGCAGACACCCTGATTCTTGTGAATTGGACTTGTATGGGCTCCCCTGGTTCTCAGGCCTTTGACCTGGGACTGAAACATACCACCAGCTTTCCCAGTTTTCCAGATTACATATAATAGCTCATGGGACTTGTTGGCCTCCATAATTGAGTGAGCCAATTCCCACCATAAATCTCTTTTTCCACATCTCTATATATATCCTATCAGTTCTGTTTCTCTGAAGAACCCAGACTAATATGGTGTGTTTACCACAAGTTTGCTCCATATTTATTCACTTTGCAATGTTCATACTAAACAGAGCTTTCTAAGCTTTCATGTGGAAGAATTTCAAGGAACTTAATGATTTACAAAAAATGCATTGTGCTGACATTACAGTGGCCAAAATTTTCCCCAGTTCTCATAGATTCAAGGCCAAGAAAATCTCACTGGTGTGATTAGAAATGAAAGGAAATTCTTAGGATCACTGAAGAGTTTAAGAACCATAGGCCTGCTGGCTTGCCATTCCCTGCTAGTCGCATTTCTATAATTAGGACAGTATGTGCTTCTAGAAAATGGAGTAAAGTCAAATGAAATAAGGCACAAGAAAATAAAGGCTTAAAAGAAGATGTCCAGTGCACAGTACCAGCTCACATGATTTTAATGTTCATACTATAAAGTCAATCAGCATTGGAACACACTGTAGGGAATACTGTCAAGTAACCCCTCTAAAACAGGAAACCTAGACATACAAGATGTGTGCCATCATTGAGGAGGTTAATCTGGGACTCCTGCCTGAAAATCTTGAAGAGAGGTGGAAAACTTAGGATTTCCCAAGAATCAAATCCACAAAATGGAAAAATGTAGTTCCCATTTGTATTGATTCTGGGTTGCAAGCCACAGACACTTCTGTGGCTTAACAACAAAAAAGAACATGGTATAAAAACACAGGGGTGTCGCACAGGGACAGCAATAAAACCAGGGTCAAGAACAGACCGGAGTCAACAACTGAAGAATCAGGGAAACCATAAGCTTCTCACTTTCCATTCTTTGACTCTCCTGTCTCTGTTTCATTGTTCTCTTTGTAAGAAAAAAAAAAAGGTTTTTCTGTCCACTTTGAAAAACATGATTGCAGACCTTTATTGCCCAGGTATTTCTGTCCCTATACTTATTGCCTTTCCTCCTCCTAAAATGAAAGAATGTCTGTGCCCCTTCTCACTAATTTTCCTGCACCTTAGGCGCTCATAGTCTGTTCAAGAACTTTACTCATGCAATTAAACTCTTCTTACTCTCCCACATTCTGGTCCTTAAGATGAGTCTTTTCTAATGGCATACAGACATTCCTTACTCTCCTCTAAAGTAGAACTAATAAAGATAGATAAATAACAACAACAACAAAATTCTCTCGGTTCCATGCCTCTCTTCATCTACTATCTTACTCTCATTTATATAGCAAAAGTATTAATTTAATCAATATTCAGCTGTCTCCATTTTCAATTTACTTAATGTATCTAGCCTGGCTTCCATTCCTAACATGCCGATGAAAATGTGATTGTCAAGCATTTCAAAATCTCCCTTCTTGCCAACTCAAAACTCCAAATCTCCAATTCTCAAACATATTTATTAGTTATCATTTCCTTCTTTTTGAAAATATTTTGCATTTGGCTTTCAGCAAACTGTCTTGTGGATTTTCTCTGACCTTACTTGCCTCTCTTTCTCAGGCTCCTTAACAAAATTCTATTTTTTCTGAGACCAAAATGATAGAGTGCTATAGCACATAGAACTGGGACATTGAAATTCTTCATTTAAAACCTCTTCATATTTAAACTCATATATAGTTTCATGGTTTTCTTTCTCCTCTCTCTCTCTCTCTCTCTCTCTCTCTCTCTCTCTCTCTCTCTCTCTCTCTCTCTCCCTCTCTCCTCTCTCATTTTTCAGTACTGGGGATAGAAGCCAGGGGAATTTTAACTCTGAGCTGTACTCCTAGTCCTATTTTCTATTCTTTATTTTGAAACAGGGTCTCACTAAGTTGTGAAGGGCTTCACTAAGTAACTGAGGCTGGCCGCAAACCCGAATCCTCTGGTTTTAGCCTCCCAAGTACTAGGATTACAAGGGTACACCATCACACCTGGCTTCAGTTTCATGCCTTTAAATGTTCCCAAATGTATATTTTTGCTGAAAAACACAAGACTCATAAATTCGTCAATTTTGCAGATGAACTCCTCTGTCCACTTGAAAATTTAACCTTACCATGTTTAAAAGAGAACACTTCATTACCATTCCTAAACCTGCTATACTCATTCTTTCACATTTTGGTGAAAAGCTTGATTATTCTCTAAGCTGTTGAAGTCATTAACAACTTTTCTGACTCCACACATCTAATCCAAGCATGTCCTTTTCGAACTACTTTCAAAAGATCTCAAACTTCTGCAATTTTTACCAATTTCTAAGATACCTCCTTAGTTTTAGAGACGTGCATCTTTAACTTGGGTTATTGCAACAAGTTCCTACATAATTTCATTCTTTTTCCTCTGCAAATCTATTGTCTACCCAGCAAGTTAAATGGTGTTATAAAACTGTAATTTAGATCACATCACTCTAAAGTCTGAAGCCTAGCAATACCTTCTTCCTGTGGTCACCTGTTACGTTATCCTGTTTTATTGCCTCTATAGTTCCCATCTCATTCAATACTTAACTCATTTATTTTCTAGATCTTCTATAGATCTGTAAACTCCATGAGTTCAGGGACTTGTCTTTAATAAAAGTTTTTAAATTTAATATAAAATACAAGTATTTGTAGAAAAATATGTAGTAATGAGGAAGAAAGCAATTAATTTGAATATTTTAAATGGTGATAAATATTGCTTTTAAAAAGTAAATTTGAAATTTGAAAAACCCCAAAACTCAGAATTCAGAATATGAACAAAATACATCATTCTAGATTTTCCTACTGGAAAATCAGAAACTCAACAAAGGAATCTATAATTTGCCTAAAATAAATGCATTTTGCAAAACCTAACAAATACATATGTTACTTTACACCTGTATGAAATAAGAGTAAGTATAATTTTTGTCTATCCTAGTCTGTTTCTTCAGATGGCAATGGCGTCTTACAAGTGGAAACCAATAGATAGATTTGAAATTATTGCATTTAAAATATCTCTTTTCTAGTCTAAATACGTTCAATGCTGCTTTATCAATGGTATTTTCATACAACATATCCATGCATAGTTCTACATAGTTTCTAAAAAAAAATGCTGTTTTTATTTTTAATTTTATACTTACGGATTTATTAAGTTATAATCCATATATTTTTAGGTAGTCAAGGCACACAATGTGGAGAGTTTGTATTTGAAAACACTGTTAAATGATCACATCAATCGAGGTGAAGTCAACACATTTATCATTTCACTGCCGAGTGGGGAGATGGGGTTGAAGACACAAAATCTACTCTCTTGGCAAATATCTACAAAACAGCTCAAGCTGACAAATTCAATGACTGGTTCTTTTAGTGCTCTTCCAATCAATGGATTTTTGATAGTTTTTCCCCCCGTTTCAAAGTTTGTTTATTTATTTATTTATTTATTTATTTATTTATTTATTTATTTATTTATTTATTTATTTATTTTACTGGTGCATTGTAATCATACATCTTAATACATCTTGCTGGTAAAGGCACACATGCACACAGCAATCATTTAGCCTTTCCCCAATTCCTACCCACTCCCTCCCATTCCCTCCATCTCTTGTTCAGCTTAGTGATTAAATATAATATGCTCGTGAATGTACGTCATGTGCATTAGGCTGTTTTCCTCTCCCCCCTCTCATCACCTTCAGTTAAGTCTCCTTCTTTGCTCATCTAAGGTTTCTCCTTCTTCTTCTAGAGTCTCTCCTATGACCCATTTTCTCCCTACCTTCCATATATTAGGGAGACCATCTGATTTTTTACATTTTCTGACTGACTAAGCTCACTTAGCATAGTGTTTTCCAGTTCCATCATTTCCCTACAAATAACATGATTTTGTTATTTTGGCTGAGTAAAATTCCATTGTGTATGTATCCCATAGTTTCATAATCCATTCCTCTGTTTATGAACATCTTGGCTGGTTCTATAATTTGGCAATTGTGAATTGTGCAGCTATATATATATAATCGTACATGCATTAGTCTGGTAGTTTGATTTCCATTGTTTTGGGTAGACACCCAGAAGTGGTATTGCTGGGCCATATGACAGGTTCATTCCCATTTATTTGAGGATTCTCATTCTGTTTTCCAAAGTGGTTTCACTAATTTGCAATCCCAGCAACAATATAATACAGTTCCCACTTCTCTATAATCTCTCCAGCATTTGTTTTTGTTTGTGATTTTTATGATTACCATAAGATTTGAGGTTAGGTGAAATCTCAGAGTAGTTTTTATTTGCATCTCTCTGATTGCTAATGATATTGAACATTTTTCTTATCATTAGTAATCAGAGAGATGCAAATGATCAACATTTGTTGGCCATTTGTATTTCTTTGTTTCGATAGAGTTAATCTTCCTCCAGAAGAAATCATCAAGTTCTATTTCTTTAAAATCATTTACATTGACAAATTTAATATGGATTTCTCCAGTTTCTGTTTCTTCCATGACTGCAAGAATCAATGCCTACTGTATTATTCCACTTGGATATTTAATAATCATTTACATTATAGCCAATCTAAAATGTGATTGTGATTACTGATTTTTAGCACTTTACCAGAAAGGAAATGTGAACAGAAACATACAAACAAGTGAAATCCAGTTATTTTACCAAATCTTTTTTTTTTTTTTTTTTTTTTTTTTGCGGTACTGGGGATTGAACTCAGGGGCATTCTACCTCCGAGCTACACCCCCAGCCCTATTTTTTATTCTTTATTTTGAAACAGGGTCTCACCAAGTTGCAGAGTGCCTCAGTAGGTAGCTGAGGCTGGTCACAAACCCGGATCCTCTGGTCTCAGCCTCCCAAATGCTGGATTACAAGCATGTGCCACCACACCCAGCTTATCAAGTCTTTTCTAATAAAAATTTCCAGAGAAACAGAACCAATAGGGTAAATAGATATAGATAGATGACAGATGGATATATAGATAGATGATAGATTATAGCTAGATAGACAAATAGGTACATAGACATTATAAAAATCGACTTGTGTTTTATGAAACTTAAGAAGTCTCAAGACCTACAGTCAATAGCTGGAGTCCCAGGAGAAATAATGATGTATAGGTCCAGCCTGAGTCTAAAGGCTTCACAACTAGATAGAGTGGTATTAGTGCTGATCTGAAAACAGCAGACTCTAGACACAAGAGCCAAGTTTGCAGTTTGAATCTGGAGACCAATGTCACAGATCAAGCAGTCAGATAGCAAAACATCCTATTGAAACTTTTTGTTTTGTTCATGTTTTTAATCAATTGATTGAGGTAGTCTATATTATTGTGGATGATTTGCTTGACTAATTCTAATGTTTCTACTAATTAAAATATTAGTCTCAATCAAAAACACCTTCACAGACACAGAAACAATAATATTTGGCCAAATGTCCAACTACCTCTTGACTAGACACATACAATAAACCATTACATCTCCACACCACAGAAAATGACACAATTGTTCAGATAAAAAAATTGACCCCTTTGGTCTCATTTCCATCCACCATCTTCTCTGTTTATTATATTCTGGCACCACAGATTCCCAAAGATTGTGATATTGCCCTCTGGGAGAAATGATGAAATTATTGGGGGGGGGGCAGTAGTAGCCTCAGATGCAGTTAGAGATCCCTGAATAAGGAGCTGTGGAAGTGCCGAGGGGCTTGAAAAGTAGTGATAAATTATAAGATTATGAGTGTTTGGGATAGATACAACCAGGGGTAACCTACACCCAAGTTGCCTTAGAAGAAAAACAAATGAGAAATAAAAAGACTTATTATTATTAATTTACTCATAATATCTGTTCCTTTTTATTTTTACATTCACATAAAATATACCTATAGTACTAGAATTACTGAATCAAAAGATATTTTAAGTTAGTACTATTTGGAGTTCAAAATGAGCTAGCTATCTGCTTTTATATCGTATATTGGTATAGGAAGAAACCCAGGCTTCTTCCCTATTCATGTGTGTGTATGTGTGTGTGTACTGAGTACATTTCTTTTTCTTTCTGTTTGTCCTACATTAGAACTACTCAAGTCATTTTAATAAGCTTTCAAAACTATAAATCACAGAGAAAAGGAATCTCAGTCCACTATATCCCAGATTACTCCAAGCTTAAATGATAACATAAGATTGCAACCCAAATCTGAGCACAGTTTCAGACTCTGAGTAACTCTAAATACTATGGCAGTAGAAGCATGGCTCTATTTTATACCTAGAATCTAACACAATGTTTGCATACAGGAGGTACTCAAATTTACAGAATCTTGTTACTCTTCTCCTTCTTCTCAGTTCATTAGAAGTAATTTATTTCTTTTTCCAACCAGAAGTTCTCCGCTGAGCAATAACTTTCTGAGAAACATGAGGGTAAGCAGGTCTAATTCTTGTGGGGATAAAGTCTAGAACTTTAATGGCAGCAGCTTTGTTAGTTTAAGCACTGAAACCTGCTAAAGCACATGCTTGGATCCGAGACAGGCAATGGAAACAGCATTCAGTAAACTTAAACTAAAAATCTACATGTCATGTGCCTCAGGATTATGCCTATTAATTTCTGAGGCTGATCTTGTTACTCTAATCCCAGGGGAAGATAGCATTTTATAATTAGAGCAAAAGCCCAAGGATAAGCTTCATATCCTCTGCCATTAGGGATGATTACACAGACAAACCTGAGGAATAAAGACTTAGGTATTTGAAAGAGTCCCCCCACTTCATTTCAGGACACTTAAAACATTAAAATGTTGTGTTTTATGTGATTATAGTAGTTTGATGCATTACTAATGTTCACTAATTTAACAGCTTTGTAAATGTTCCACCCCTTGCATTTCATAAACTCCATTCATACAAGGGATAGCATGTATCCCCACCCTTCACTGTAGGAGTGAAGGTCAGAGACTAGTGAGGGATAACAGCTAATTTAGAGGAAACATTCAGCCACTTCCTATCTAACCATTCAATTAGCTAAGAAAGAGCAGCTTTAACGTCAGCATTGGTGCCTTGACCTAGTGACTGCCCATTAAGCAGAGGAAGGGCAAAGCCTATCAGTAGCTTAGCAACCAGCACATTTTCCTTCCCACTTAAGGTGAGCATCCATTCAGCAGCAATTCCGGCCCCATTGACGTCCATCTGGCTGAGTAGTTTCCTTCCTCTGCTGAAATAGGAAGATCCTACAATTATACGCTTACCCATGGTCTAGATGTCAGGAATTGCTCTCTTAAAAGTAAAATCTTGTCCAACTGGATATATTTCAAGTATAAAAGTTAATCCCCAAATTAGAGAGCCTATAAAATATTATCTGAGTGATCATTACTTTTTCTCTCTCTCTATGATTTGTGTAGCCTGTTTGTCTCTTTTTTTCTATAGACTGCTCCTGCCCAACTCTCTAGTAGTCGGCAGTAGGATGAAAAGGAAGCAATAAGAATGAATAGATTTAGTTTCACAAACTTTTTTTTATCCTTCACAGCAAAAAAGATATCCTGAGAGATGATCTTTTCTTTAAAATTCCATGAGCTAAGTAAATTTCAGTGCCACATTTGAGGATAAACGAAATGGGATATTGATGATGAACCACATTCTAGTAAATGTTTCAAATAAACCAAGTTTCAAAAGTCCTAAAACAAGTTAAAGCAAATCTATTAAACTCATTTTAAGTTTGCTGGAAAACTGTCTTTTTTTTTGAGAAACAACATAATTTAGTTTTGAAAAGTGCTGTATTATACTCGATATTTTTTTCTTGTGGATAGTAAAATGCTGGTTCCTGAACATGATGAAAATATGTTTTTAAAAAAATATTATATTTAAAAGAGAATTTACAAAATTGTACTATAATTTTCAATATATTCTGAACTTAGGCAAAGGTAAAATGATTTTCTCTTATCACAGACACACATGAATTAATAATGATTTGCATGTATGCGAAGGAGGTAAATTTGACTAAACTTTCACATGTGATTACAGAACTTTTCTAAGACATCTGGCATTACCATATCACTAGTAAATTTCCTCTTCATTTACAAATAAGCTGTTTAGGATATGTAAACAGTGAATTAATTTTTTCTCCTGAGTTGTTCAAATGATGAAATCTTACAAGTAAATTAATTTTAAAATATTTTACTAAAATTCAAATAAAGCTTCCCTTTTTCTTAAATAAGTTAAGATTATTTGTTTCTGAATTCTTTCATATTTGTAGATTTAATCTGTTACATAACTTAGTATTCATTTATAAACTATTCTATTTTTAATATACTTTTATTGTTGCATTGTAGTCTCACATTATAATGTAGTTGAGAGTGCACACAAAAAATAAAAGTTCTTTAATGTTGATGTTTTGCTCTTCATTCTTTTAAAGATGGCATCTTGTTCTTTAAAGTTCTTCTATCACATGAAAGATGCATGATATTCATTTCTTGGTATGATTGTTTAACTTTATGCCAAGATCCCTAAGTGGAAGATGAGAAAAAGTGATGAGGCATAAGTTGTTCATTAATTTGAGCTCCCAATCCATGGGCAGCTTAAAGTGTTGGCATAAGGGAAGAGAATGAGGTCGAGGTCCTTTTATCCACTAGCTTCCTTTTGCATTGACCAAGGACAGTCCCAAGGGATCACAGTTTGCTTAAACCACTGTGCCAGAAACACTCTCCTCACTGCATTGGAAAAGCCTCAGAAAGAGGTTCAGAGAGTCTCTGCAGAACTGAAACAAGATGCAGTCAGGGACACTTCTATATCTATTATTGCTACAGAGAGAGTGAATTAAGAGAACTTGAAATAAACACACACACACACACACACACACACACACACACACACACACAGTGTCCTACAGGATGCAATCCTTTCCTGCTCATATCCCCCCTGATGAGTAGGAAACCATCAAGGACACAAACTGGGTAGAATCACAGTTTTAAAGCCTTAACACTGGAGATAATTCACTCTCCCCTCCAGAAACTGGTACTGAAAATGGTTTCCTTCATCACCTTTCTCCACTGTCCCTTCAAGGTTTTCCTTGCCCTTATGCTGTTTTCCTAATTGCATATTTCAGATCTTCAAAGGACCTGAGGATTTAGTTGTTTATAATTGTTGAACTATGGTTGTTGCAGTTGCCCTTAAAATTAGCACTGGGAATAGAAATAGCATTATATGCCCTGGTGAATGCTGGGTGTAGAAGATAGCCCTTCTTGCACTCATTTGTAGCAGCAACCCTACTCCTTCTGGTATTCAGGATGATTTGTTCTCTGTGTAATAACTCTTCTTTTTTCCTCTGTGCTCATTGGCATGAGACACCAAGTGACTAACTTGTACTCTTTAATTTAGTGGAACCCCTTCCGCATGGAACCAGGGCTTCTAAACAGGACACCTTGGTATTTTTAATGTGGCAGTGTGGCTAGGTTATGATCCCAAGTTATCCAACCAAATATTAACCTAAGTCTTCCTGAGAAGGAATTTTAGGGATATAATTAGTGGAGTTAAAAGCAAGGAGGATGACCCCAAATGCTCTGGCTATTCCTGAGTTAATCAGCTTTTGGTCTTCAGAGCACAGCTGAAGAATTTTTTCACCTGAAGATGAAATCTTCTGCCTGTGGACAGAAGTTTCAGAGGGTGCTGTAGAACTCTAGCCTACATTTCCTGATGAACAGACTTACAGATTTTGGACTTCTGGACTTGTACTGTCAGTTTCCATAACCACACAGCACACAAGTCAAATCCTTACTAAAATTTTTACTATTTCCCCTCTTTTTCTTTCTCTCCTTCCCTCCCCTGCTGGTTATGTTTCTTTGATTTATTCATTCTGACTGAGCCAGGCTCCCTCTTACTGTCTCTCAATTACCTATTGCCTGGTGCATTGTTTTAAGAATGTCATGGTTCAGCATATTTGGGATTTGTCATCATTTGTACTCAGAGCTCTTTTATGTGTCCTATAAATGCCATCAATTTTTATTCTTTTCTATTCTACACTTTTTGACCTATAATGTAACATATGTCCATAAATTCTAAGATGTTAGCTTGACATGTAACAGATACACCATGTTAACTAAAAGAACTTTGAGTGCAACCAAGAAATTATAACTGAACAAGAGCCAAGTTTCTAAGGAATGCAACTCAAATGATAAGATGACAGGTGGTGGGTTTCATATTTTTTTACTAGACATTTCTTTTTCATAGATGCAATATGGAATTAATTAAATATCCCTTTGGAACCAAAGCCATTTCATTGAGTAATAGCAATTGAAACCAAAGTTGAATATTTTAACATTAAAATATCCCTTGAGGTAAATATTCTCTACTGAAATATGATCAGCTACTACTATGAAAGTCTAGTGATTTCTCTCTGAAGACCTATAATTAAATAATAGTCCTCAAACTAATGGTATTGAAGCAGGTAAATAATATATATGTGAATTCCATGAGGTTTAAATCCCTGAATGATAGAAGATAGAGTTCCTTAAATCTAGATATTTGATTTAACATGATCTAGCTTCTTGTAAGTTGTAACCAATATTATTGAATATATAGGATCTAATATTAAACTTCACTTAATGTAAACTATATTATCTATATTATTAAAAATACAAATTAAGTGTATATAGTTATATCATTAAAATGTACACATATATGTGCTTTATGCATATTTATTTACAAATCATGACTTTATAAATTTGTATCTCCCATGAACTTGAATTAATTTCACAAATTTTTACAATACTTGTACTTGTTAATATAGACTGCTGTATGCTACAGAAATAAACAGTGCCCTGTATATTAATGTTTTAACCAGAGATAAGTTAATATATTTCTCATAATATATAAACCATGTACATTGGTAGCTGGCTTTGACCACACAGGGACCTCACTGATAGAGACCTCACCGTCTCCATCACATGATCTCACTGTGACTCACCATCTTGTAACTGTATCATCTTTATCATGTGACCTTTCAATAACCTAAATAGAATGAGAAGGAATGTAGAATCGTACATTTTTATTACCTGATCTCCAGTGTGATTCATATTACTCTTGCTCACATTTTACTATTTATCAATAAAAACATGTGACCCTATTCAAGATGATTGAAAAATACACATGATGGGGGGGGCAATTGGAGTGCAGGTTAAGCATCATTGTTTCTATTACAGTCCACTCTTCAAATCTTCAATTCTCCATTGCTTCCTTCTTTTACTGTATGACTCAATCTATTTATTCTGTATAAGTATATCCCAAACTCTTAACCAGTCATTATCTCCTTCTCAAATTCAGAATCATAGGTGATGCATCATAAGATTAATAAGTAAATAAAAATGTGTAGTCAAAGAGGACAAATAATTTATTGTACTATTGTGGCATCCCTCAAAAAACAAGAAATGTAACAACAACCCAAGATATGTACTGAATATCTGAAAGTATTTATAGATTATTGTAGCTTGCATTAAAATGATATCAAAGTCTGAAAATTATATCAATTAGAAGACCTGCAGATTCATTCTTTAGAAAGTTAACATTAATATAGAATGACATACATCAAAAATAATAGGAGATAGGAACAAAATATTAACAGAAAGAAGAAAAAATGTTGACATGATTTCAGTGGTCTCCCCTTATTCATGGTTTTGCTTTCTGCATTTCACTTTCTATTGCTCCAGTTGCCTGTGGTCAATAACACAAAAGTCTTAAGGGGAAATTCCAGCCTTAATTTGGAAGTCTTAAATTGTGCGCCATTCTAAATAACATGATAAAATCTTTACCCCATGTAAATCATGACTCATCTCTCTGCTCAAAGTATCTATCCTCTATGTACTACCCACCTGTTTCAGTCAGAATTCTCACCACTTGGACCTGACACACAAATCTGAGAAGAAGAAAGATTTACTGGGACTTGTGGTTTCAATCCATAGGTAGGTCTGAAGCATAAAGGGCAGCAATGGCTGAGGGGTTTGTGTGAAGGAATGCTGCTTTTACATCAAGGAGCCCAAAAGTAGAGAGTGAGAGGAGGGCACCCAGTAGAGACATAGTCCTGTCCCAGTGTTACGGGTTGTAACAGTGCTGGGGGCTCTTTTCCTCAATTCAAAGCTAGTAAATTGAATTGAAAAAATAAAACTAAAGACAGTTTGGTTGTAGCATCAACAACAACAACAAAAACTTTTATTACAAAGTTAGTAGGAAATAGAAAGGGACAAAAAGCAGCAGGCCTCTCAGACACTCTGGAGAGCCCCAAAGTGGAACAAAGTGGAACTCTGTTTCTCTCTCCAACTCTGGTCTTTAAATACAGATTTTGTATTGTCATGTTCTTATCAGCATTACCAAGGCAATGGGTCAGTAACTTATTTCTTAGCCAAGTGGTGCCTACTTGTCTTCGGACAGTGTGCTTGTCTTCGGACAGTGCAGGTGTAAATGCTCTACCTTGCTCTCACCCTATTTTATTGTATTGTATTGCTTGCTCAACTATGGGGGCTTTGAAGCAGCACATGGAGTTTACCTTTTCAGGTCCCAAAGAAAAGGAGGGAAATAGAGGCACAAATTACAGCCCATGTAACTGTGTGTAATCTCTGAGAGCAAGGCATAAAAGGCTTTTGCTCTCTTTCTGGCTCTGAAGTGAGCCAGGCAGAGTGACTGTGATGGATCTTAGAGTCTTCAATTGTTTCTACATATTTTTAATATGTAAACATTAGAACAAAGGGCAGAGAGGAGGGGTAGCTCTGAGGAGTAACAAGCAAAGCAGCCACCTCTCCCTGCCTGAGTATTTGCATAGCACCCAGACTGTGATTGCTTTTAATGTTTTGGAAATCAACACCAGAGCAATTTATCAATCCATTAGTGAATTTAGCAACTATTGAGAATAGAGCCCTGATGGTTAAATTATTTTTGCATTTCTAATACATGAGCTTTTCCAGGGGATATTCTATATCCAAAACATAACACTACCCATAAGTCAATAAGTCGCTGCGTTAATCTCAGATTAATTGTAGAAATAACAGAAGCATTGAAGTGCTTGTGTTCAAGTAAATTACATAGTTGCTAGCACTACATCACAATTCCTACATCATTCACCTCATCCTATTTCTTCATGTAGGCATCATATCATTTCACATCACCACAAGAAGGTGGTTAAATACAATGCAATAAAGTATTTTGAGAAAGAGAAAGACCTCATTCACAAAATTTATATTAAATATATTGTTTATACTGTTCTATTTTTATTAGTATTGTTGTTAAACTCTTACTGTGCTTGGTTTATAAATGAAAATTTATTCAAGCAAGGCATGGTGGTGCACGCTTGTAATCCCAGCATTTGGGAGGCTGAGACCAGAAGATTCGGGTTTGCAGCCAGCCTCAGCTACCTAGTGAGGCACTCTGCAACTTAGTGAGACCCTGTTTCAAAATAAAGAATAAAAAATAGGGCTGGGGGTATAGCTTGGAGGTAGAATGTCCCTGAGTTCAATCCCCAGTACTGCAAAAAAAAAAATATTCAAACAGAGGTGTGTAGGAAAAAAAACATATGTAGGGTTTTGTGCAGTTTGAGGCATCCACTTAGTTCTTGGAAGGTATCCTCTTCATATAAGGGATAAGGGGTGATTGCTATGTGAAATTCCTCTAAATCCCCTAGCACATATGATTTGATAACCAGCATGCAAGATGATATATGATATCTCAAGCAACATTCTCACTACTATAATCCAGAATGACTGACCACACAACTTAGAGGAAGGAAGAGTTATTTTTTTACAGTTTTTTTTTTTTTTTTTGAAAATTCTATGTTCAGTCCATGTGTGACCAGGGTCTGAAGCTCAGGATAGGGCAGCAGGAAGGAGGGAGAGAGAGAGAGAGAGAGAGAGAGAGAGAGAGAGAGAGAGAGAGAGAGAATAGAATAGAATAGAATAGAATAGGAGAGAGAGAATAGAATAGAATAGAATAGGAGAGGAGAGGAGAGGAGAGGAGAGGATGCAAGGCTCTGTGGCTCTGCTCTCCCATCATGGAAGCCAGAAGCAGAGACAGCAAGCAAGCAAGAGAATCAACGACACACGCACAATCCCTAATGGCCACATTCCCCAGGAACCCATCTTCCCCAACCACACCCTACAGGCCTAGGTTACCACTCAGATAAATCTAGACTTATATACTAATGATATTACAACCATCATGACTTAACTGTATCAACCCTGAGCCCTTCAGGGGACAGTATATATCTGACTCTAACATATTACTTTGTTTACTTAACTTGACTTTTCTTTCATTCACTGTATATTAACTTTTATGGAATGTATAATTGTTAACACATTAGGGACTTTTGTGCTACTTCTATTTTCCTTGTTTTAGTACTTGTAATAGTTAGGGTTCTTCATAAGATAGAACCAACAGGATACATAGCTAGATAAATAAAATAAGAGACTTATTGGGGAAGTTTTTTCACATGTTTGAAGAGATTGTCTGCAAGTTGGAGAACAAAGAAAAATGGTAGCTTGACTCAGTCTAAGTGAGAAGTCCTGAGAACCAAGGAACCTAATAGTGTACCTCAGTCTGAGATTAAAAGCCCGAGAGTCTGGAGATATGCTGGCACAGTCTAAAAATGGAAGAATCTGTATTCTAGCATCTAAGCACAGAAGGCTGTCCATGTTCTAGACCAGAGGTTGCAAGACTCAACCTGACTTTGACTTTTTTCTTCATTGGTGCCCCAAGTGCCGCCCTCCAAAGGAGGCAAACATTCCCCACTCTGCAAGCTAACTCACGCACTAGTCTTCTTTGAAAACACCCTCGCAGACATACCCAGAAACAATGCTTTGCCAAACATCTATACATCCTCAATCCAGTCAAGGTAACACCTAAGATTAATCATCACAATATCTCAATAGCTCAAGGTGGAATAGATGACTAAAATAACTATTGTTCCTTATATACTTACGGAAATACATGAGCTGTTCAACAGTTATTTTTGCCTTTAGGGTTTCTTTAAAATTGAAGGTGGTGGGAAGAATATCAGGATAAACAATGAGTAATCATTTAAAGTAATAAAATAATTGTTCAGTTAACCCTGATTCACTCTTTTACTCTTAGAAGCTCTGGTTAGAAGTAGTGCTATGTAATGGAAAAGACATATAACAGCCAATTGATTTTATTCCTTAGAATTAAGAAGGGTTGTGTTTATCTGCCAATAAGCAGAAATGATCAGTTCACAGGAACTGTTAGCATAATACAAATGCAAACTATATGACATTTAAAGGCAGTAAATATAGAATACAAGAGAAGTGCTGTTTGATGAATTTCATAATCAAATTTAAATAGACTTACTGGCTATCATCAAGAATAAGGATGAGGAACACAAATTTGCTATGTGACATTATTTTTAAAATATCATCTAGGCAATTGATTTTAAAATTAACTAAAGACATTCTCCCCCCTTGGAAGCAATCATTTTCCTATCATTAATTTGGGCATTTGTCAGTTTTCTTAATGTTACATGACAATTAATATTTTACTCATTTCCTTCTGTGAGTTTTATCTATCCTCTTCCTTATAATTTAAGCTCTATGAAGCCAGAAATATTTTCTGTGTGTTGTGCCATTTTCTTGGCACCTAACACTATTGAGCACACAAGGCAGTGCAATCAATATTCTGTTGATTAATTAATTAGTATTATTGTTGATGTGAAGCTATGCAAGGCTTCTCAGAAAGCTGACCATCTTAGTGAGCTGTTCTTTTTTTATAAATCATGCTTTTACTTCTTTAGAACTATCGTAGGGTGTAAATCACAGGGAATTTTTCAAAGCAACAGAGGTTTTGGACAATCATATCAGTTAATTGATGGCAGCTCTAGTGGTGTCTAGTGTAACCTCCTGGGAAACAACTATAATCCAAGGGAAACTCTGAAGTCAAGGTGTGCTGCAAGTCATACTTGGTGCTGTCAGTGACTGAACCAGGGAAGAGGAGTAACAACTCAAATCACCATCCATTGATTTGAATTAATTTATAGAATTGACAACAGCAGTATGCAATAACAAATACTCACTAATGGTTTTAGTTCAGAGGTCATTTGCAACTGAAAACTTAAGAAAGTTTTTATTAAAGCAACTGGTTATTGAGGATCTCTCTTTTTCATCTGGAGACATTCCTATGCCCCATCTTCTCCCTAGCATCCACATATTAGGGAGAACATATGCTTCTTAACTCTATGTGACTGACTAATCTCACTTAACATAATGTTTTCCAGTTGCATCCATTTCCCTGCAAAGAACATAATTTTATTCTTCTTTATGGCTGAGTAAAATTCCATTGTGTACATATCCCATAGTTTTGTAATCCATTCAT
>PVLC010019567.1:0-30772 GCA_004027655.1 Graphiurus murinus
GGATGGTGACATGTGTTATGGAGAAAGAGCACAGGGATGGGCAGAGTGAGGGCAAAGGGGCGTCCGAGTCCTTCAGTGTCTCATTCAGGTGACGAGGGAAGGCCTTTCTAACAGGTGAATTGGCATCTGGGGAAGGAGAAAAGCCAAGACCCTGGAGACAGAGTTTGAAGGATGACAAGGGGCCCTCGTGACCGAAGCAGAAGGAAGGGATGTAGGAGCAGAGGG
The DNA here is from genome assembly GCA_004027655.1 of Graphiurus murinus. Lineage (NCBI taxonomy): Eukaryota > Metazoa > Chordata > Mammalia > Rodentia > Gliridae > Graphiurus > Graphiurus murinus. The sequence goes on from PVLC010019567.1 coordinate 226, forward strand.
CACAGAGATGGTCAAGGTCAGACACGCAGGCTCTTGAGGGACTTTGGCTTTTGCTTTGGCTGAGAGGGAAAACTTTGGAGAACTCCAGGCAGAGGTGCGAGATGACCTGACACAGGCTGTAAGGGATCCTCCGGGCTTCGGCGTGGAGAAGAGGCTGAGGTCGGTCACGTGTACCTCAGGCTTAGCGGGAGGAGTGAGCGAGATGGTGCATGACTGTGCTTGGGCAAGTCTGGCCCGAGGGGGAGACTCGGCTCAGGGGGGCTGTGCCTGTCTTCTGTCTCAAGAGCAAGCTGAGGCCCTCCATGCAGGGTTCCCCCCTTGTCCATTCAGTCCATCCCTCTGCCCCTCACACCTCCTTTCCTCAGCCTCCTGCCTCTCCCCACCCCAGTCCAACCCAACAGCAATGCCACTCACATCTTTCCTCAGCTCTAGAGTCTTCCATGGGCTAAGAGCTCATCAAATCCACATTCTTGGAGGCTGGCCTTCAAGACTGCCCACAAAATGATGCTACATTTATCATCCCCACCCATTTCTACTGCTCTCCCAGACATAGTGAACGTTTGTGCCGAAAGAGTTGGACAAGTATGTCACTCCCAGCAGAATGGCTAGGAAACTGACCATATTCATGATAGCAAACGGATGATAATGAACCTTTACCCCCGGATTCCCTGGGCCACTCATGTATCGGGCGCCCCAGGCTGAACCCTCAGCCGTGAGGCCCCAATAAAAGACGCCGGCTAAATGCTACTGGTTCGAACCTCTTTTATTATAACTCTCTCTTTCTGGGATCAAGGCGTTGCACAAACGATAACAAACACAGTGCAGAGGTCGTCTTTCCAAATAGTGCTTTTCCTACAAACTTCCAATAACCCCTCTCTCTGACAACCCGTCTTCCACTAGCAACCCACAATCTTTCTTCCCAGGACTTCCCCAGCAACCCCGCCAACCTCTTCCCAACCGCTTCTTCTTCCCAACCAATTCCTCCCAGAACTTCTCCCAGCAACTTCCCAGACCAGCAACTTCCCAACCAGCCTTTCCCCAGCAGCTCTTTCAGCCGCACTTTCAGCCGCGCTCTTAGCCTCCCTCTATGCGAGAGGTGGAGGTTTTTATACCTGCACCGGTCTAAGCCACGAGGTGTCTCATACAGCTCTCACCTGGCCCGGCCACGAGTCGGGGGTGCTGGTGCATGTGCTCTGGCGTGGCACAGCCCTAGAATGTTTATCCGGCAGCGGCTTCTGGCACTCTGCCAGGCGCCATCTAGAGGCGAGGTCTAGCCCGCGGAACTAGGCCCCCGACACTCATGTGCCCTGACGGTGGTGGACATGGATACATTAGGCTCACTTCTCCCATCGTGTTACTATAGACACAAGGCTCCAAGTCATGGATTCCCATATCTGATTGCCGGCCCCAAGCTCCTCCATTTCTCCTTCCTTTTGCAATGTGAGCTCAATTCACAAAGGATTAGTGCCAGACCGAGGGCAGAAAATTACGACCTGCTGGCTGGAGAGAGAAGAGCAAAATCCCTGACAGTAGGTTTCTACCAGTCTGGAAGGCAGGCACTATCATCCCCTAAGGTACCTGCCAGTTACGATAGATCTGGGTCCCATTCCCCTCTCCGCTGGCACAGAAATATCGGTATCTGGGCTGACACCCACCAACACATGGATCTTGGAGAAGACAAAAGAGATCCTGGTCTCCAACATCAATATTCTATGATAGCACACCTGAGGCTATCTGTTCCTACCACCAATGCCAAAGCATAGGCAGCCACTCACAGTTGTGGGGTGCAGATGGCCCTTGTCATTGTAAATGGGCAGCTCTGAATGCTATTATGGAGCCTAAAAACCTGAAAATGTGATCACAGAACCTTTAGGTCATCACTACCTGGCTATGCCTGATATGGCCGATGGCCTGGGTCTGGGGCACAGATTTTCTGCTCAGTGCCAGGACACCCAGGCAACATTGCACACATGGCCTCATCCCCATCTGTTTGGAATATACAGCCCTTCTTCTGAAGCACCACAAGGCCAGGAGTTTCACATTATCCTGAGTGGCCATTAGGACAAAAAGGGATGTGGTCCTGCATTTTCAGATACCTCCCCGTTGCCCAGCTTCCTTTATCATAGTTATGATACCCAATTGGAAGCCCAGGACAGAGCCACATGTGTCCTCCAGCACCTTTCTACTTTGTGCATCTTTGTGGCAGCCTTCTCCATATCAACCTATGCCTCCAGGACTTGAATCTGACTTAAAGAGCCGCACTGTCCTAGGGGTCACCCACCCCATTGCAGGTGATGATCACAGCAGACAACCACTGCAACCCAGTGGTCATCTACCACGGTGCCTCGGCCCCAGAATGAGCATTCTCCCTTCAAGCATGTGTCACACATTAGAAAGGGTTGAACAGACAGACTGCCACAGTTATAAATCTCCCTCAACCTTTCCATTAGATGTAATAAATATCATTTCCATTGTGGCTAAAACATCTCCTCCAGCCGGACATGGTGGCCCATGCTTGTAATTCCAGTACTTGGGAGTCTGAGACAGGAGGATCATGGGTTCGCAGATAGTCTCAGCAGTTTAGTGAGGCCCTCCGCAACTGAGTGTTACCCTATTTCTTTTTTTTTTTTTTTTTTTGGTACTGGGGATTGAAGCCAAGAGGATTCTACCTCCAAGCTACACCCCCAGCCCTATTTTTATTCTTTATTTTGAAACAGGGTCTCACTAAGTTGCAGAGGGCCTCACTAAGTAGCTGAGGTTGGCCACAAACTTTCGATCCTCCTGTCTCAGCCTCCCAAGTACTGGGATTACAAGTGTGCACCACCATGCCCGTCAGTGAGACCCTATTTCTAAATGAAAAATAAAATAGGGCTGGGAGTGTAGCTCCAAGGTAAAATGTTCTAGGGTTCAATACTCAGTACTACCAAAAAAAAAAAAAAAAAAAAAAAAACCCTCAAAAACAAACAAAAAATCTTTCCCTCCTGGACCTCCTAAGGCAAGCTTGCTACTTATGGCTATTCCTGGGCTAATGTGTTTGTCCACATGGCTAAGGCCATATCCCAGTATCTGAACCTCATGCAATGTGGGGCCTGCTATCTGTCCCCATAAGCAGGTGACTCCTTTAAGTGCACCACAAAACCACCAATACCAAATGTTACTGGCCTAGAACCCTGGGCCTTTCCTCTGCTAGGCCAAACAGACAGGACATTGGTTGATGTTGTCAAATCTGCTCCCTGGCCCTGAGCCTGGATCGTGTATCTATCCAAATGGACATGCCTGTGTTTGGATCTTCCTTGGCTCTCGTAGCTCAACTAGTGGCACTGGCTCAAGATATTAAAGAACATGAGAGATTGGAAGCTGCAGATGGAACCTGCCTCACCTGTGCCACTCTACTAGCTAACTCCCTCCTGCTATCCCGACTACTAAATTCACTTGCACACTACTAACTGACAAACGCCTTAACATTTTTCCTAGTCATTCTGTGATTAAACCCTGCTGGTTGCAGTCCCCAGTTGCAGATGTTGAACTACCACCTCTCCTTTGCTGTAGGGATACATGTGATATTTGGGGCCAGCAGAGTAGTTCTAAGGGCTCTTGCAATATGATTACACCAGGAAAGCTAGCAGAGGTGGCAGAGAAAGGCCCAATTTTCTGTCAGCCCATGTGACACAAAGAGCAGCCATTCCTGAAGCTTCTACAGGAGAACAAAACCCCTAACTGCCAGCATAGCAGATAATAAGCCAGCTGCAGATGACTTGCTAGCTGGCCAGGAAAAGCATGGGCCCTCAAGGGACATACTGCATCCTGCTGTATGTGGATAAATATTGCAGGTAAAGTAACCCAAATAGCCCAATGGATGTGCCGCCAAACCCAAAACACAGTTTACATAAGGTACCCTGAACTCTCTAGGACTTGGACCGCCCTTGCAGCCTGGGGTGGCCTTCTTTCTGGGGGCCCGCCTGCCCGAAGGTGGACTTTATATACTGATATGGCTGTTTAAAACTGGTACCACTTACATACAAGTATTTTAGCAAGAGTCTTGGCATGGTGAACCAAAGGTCAGCGAGTGACTTGTGGAGGAATTGAGTTGGCTGCAAAATGTTGCTCACAGCAAAATGACAACACCAACTGTTAATACCCTCCAGGGCAGAAGACATCAGATGCCCAGCCCTATCCTTTCCTGCTACACCTACTAAATAACATGCACATCCTTTACTGTTTTAATTGTCCACCTACACACAGTCTGACCACCTCATGGAATGGATCACCTAAAATCAATCCGCCTCTTCCACCTCCTCTTGCCATCATTCAACAGGTCCTACATTAGTGTCATCAGGACCAGGTCCTCTCCCTCAGGTGTCAGAGAATCCTCTTTTCTGTGGGTCCCTCACCCAGGCATTCCCCTTGATGCCTATACCTGTGTAAGGAATAAACCTTTGAACTGCTTGTGGTTGCTGGCTCCGATGTGGTGTGTTTTGACCTTCAGTGCATTTTAACAAGAGAGAGGACTGGGGGTATAGCTCAATGGTAGATCACTTGTCTAGTATGTATGAGCCCTGGGTTCTACCCTCAGTCCTGCAAGGAAGGAAGGAAAGAAGGGAGGGAAGGAGGAAGGGCGGGCAGGCAAACTGGTTTCCTTTCACTGGAATACTGTTAAGATGTAACCATATGGTTTATTCCATCACTACCCTGGTACTGCACCTCCAGCCCCACACCTACACCCTCACTTGGGCTGTTTCCTCCCAGACACACCTGCCCTGCTTACCAGGTTGGCTAAGAGATCCGGCTTTGAAGTCACTGGCTGTTAATCTCTCTTTAGTTCTATTTCTCTGTGAACTGAAGCAAGTTCCTTAGCCTTTCTGTGACTCAGTTTACTCATCCACAAAATGATGAGCACAATACTTACCTCATTAGGGATGGTAAGGACCAAAGGAAACACTCTGTGTGGAGCTCATTGTACAAGCTCGACAAGCAGGGAGTCAGCAAGGGGCAGGTGCATGTCTACTTCCCCAGGAGACTTTCCAGCCTGTCCCCTCTGCTGGCTCCTTACTCCAATCTGATTGCAGTTTTAACCAGCAACTCACTGTTGATCGTGCATTTGTTCTCCATTACATATGTGTTAATTTTCACTTCCCAAGTAAGCAAGAAAGGCCCTTGAGGGAAGGGACTATGTTTTAACCTGCTCTCCTACTGACTCTAAGTGTCATCTTGGACTTAACCTTCTTGGAATTGAGTTGCTTTCTATAGGATGGCAAATACACAGTCTGTGTCCCGACATGCTCCCTCTCGCAGCCTCAGGAGACAGATGAGTAGTCTATGATAATCCTTCTTCCTTCAGAACCTGGGTCCACACTCATGACTCTCAATACAGTGCTTTGGACAGTGTCTACTGATTTGTTCAATGGATGGGTATTGAGTGTTTACTAGGTACTACCCCCTTGTTGGATATCTAGGAGATAAAATTTTGAATGCCTTGTCCCTGTACTTTTGGAACTAATCCTTTAGTAGAGAAGGAAGATAATATGCAAACACACAGAGTAAGAAAATATCAGGTAATGATAAGTATATCAATAAAAATAAAATAGTGGCATGCTGGTGCCTAGGGAAGAGGCTACTTTAGGCCAGGTATACAGAGAAAGACGTTTTGTGGCCCCTGAAGATTTTGATCTGGTAGACTTGGGCTTAAGAATATATACTGTCAACGTGCAAATGCAGGACATTTGGGGGTCATTGGCATAGTAAATGAGGTGAACACATAATCAGAAGACCTAGCTTGAAGCTCCTTCTCCTGTACTCATGCAACTGTAGACCCCCGGGCAAGTTATTAACCTTCCCTTGGCTCTCAGCTTCCATATCTGTAAAATTGGAATAATACTATCACTGATCTCAGGAGGATGTTATCAGGATTAAAGAAGCCAAACATAAAAAAAAAAATGCCTGGCACATAATAAGTGCTCGATAAAAGGTAGCTAGTATTTGCAACAATAGGCATATCTATTTATAACTGCCATCTTTTGCCTGAATTACTCAAAAGACAAACCCAATGAGTGCCACTTGCCAGGTGACATGGCCTCTGTATTGAATTTTCCCTCCTGAAGCCCTCCCTCATGGAAAATAAATTCTCAAAAGGCCTTCTTGTGAGCAAGAATGCCGGGTCTGATGAGTAAGTGTCCTCTGGCCTGATTTCCTCTCCTGGAAAATGGGAATTGATCTGTCCCTGCTAGGCCCCGGGAGATTTCTGAGACTCAAAGAGCTGTGAGAGGCTAACAGAACACTTGCCTGCTCGGGCCAGTAGAACATCCAACTGAAAGGCCCAGCAGAGGAAATAAGAATAACTCCCCACCCCCTCCCCCTATAGGCGACAGGCGATGGCTGGTACAAATTTGGAGAAGGGGCCACTCCTTCCCATTTACGAGCTGGGCTGCTTCAAGGAGAAGAAAAAAGTTGGGCAGGAAGCAGCCTCTTCAACCAGCAAAGAAACCGTTAGAATCCATCCCTTTGCCCTGAGCTGCCCCTCCCTGCCTCTATCAGGACAAGGCCCCTATCAGAAGGCCCCTGAGTGTTTTTCCCTAGTTTATCAAGGACCTGTGGAAACATTCCTCTAACTGAAGATAAGGACTATTTTCGCTCTCTTTCTCCTAGCTACCTACACCAGAGGTTCTTCTCATTTTTTTGAAAAGAAGATATTTTTCCGTCCTGGATTTGAAGTAACAGGTGGAGAGGCAGGTAAGATGGGTTTAATTAGTTCATTCATTCATTTAATAAATATTTCCTATGTGCTTATAGTGTGCCTCAAACTGAGCACAGCTCTAAGGTTCAATTCCGAGCAGAAGAGTCAGACAAAAGCCTAACAATCACAAAATGTAGAAATACAAATTGTGATCTGAGCTTGGAGTAAGATTGTATCACGGTGGGTCCTGATCTAGTTGTGGGGGGCTGTGGTGATGGGGGGAGGGCTTCTGCAAGGAAGAAATGTGTGAGCCGAGGGAGAGTGTCCGTAAATATCTGCCAGACTTTACTCTTGCCCTCCAACTGGGTGTTTTCAGGGCTAAAAAGATGCTTCAGGGCCTAAAATTCTTGCTACCACTCCATGCCAGCCCCTTTTCCCATACCAAGACACGACTGCTTGAGCTCTGGGGAGCTTAGGCTGGAAAAGACTTATTGGAATGATAGAGAAGCAGCATAAACCTTCCAGCACCTCCACATTCCATTCTAGATTCACCTTCTAGATTCAGTTTACTTTGCAAAAGTCGTCAGATAAAAACTGTTTCCAGCTGGAGGATCATGCAGGAAATACAAATGGAATATTTTTTTATAGCTCTTTCTTTGCAAGATATGTCCCCATCCTCGGAACCAAGTGGGCTTCTGCAAAGAAGGTCCTGCAGGTGTGAGGACCTGGCACTGTTCACAGAGGCCTAAGTAGGTGGGATGGCCATTGGGGGACCTCGGGAATGTCTCAGAGCTCATGCTACTGGCCTCCCCACATGCTGGGGTTGTTATGTGGGCCCATGGATGACCCCTAGAGAGAGGGCTGTGAGCTTCCTAATGTGATATATGAAGTTCTGCGTGTAAGAGCAGAAGTACACCGAGAGAATGGGCTTAACTTTTACCAGGGTTTTTGTTTTGTTTTGTTTTGTTGGTGCATGTGGTAACATCTATCTATCTATCTATCTATCTATCTATCTATCTATCTATCTATCTATCATCTCTCTATATATCTATCGTGTATGTGTGTGTGTGTGTGTGTGTGTGTGTAAATTTGGTGTTTAATGATTCCCAAGTATACAGTTCAGTGACATCAATCCCATTCACATTTTTTGCACCCATCTCCACCATCCATCTCCAGGACTTTGTTTTTTAAATTCTTTCCCAACTGAAATGCTGTACCTATTAAATAATAAGTCCCCTCTGTCCCCAGCCTCTGGCAACCACCATTCTTTCTGACTTTATGAATTGAACTACTTTAGGTTCCTCATAAAAGTGGAATTTTACAGTGATTGTCCTTTGTGTTTGGCTTATTTTACTTAGCCTAATGTCTTTAAGCTGCATCCATGTTGCAACATGCATTGGAATGGTCTTTCTCTTTATAGTGGAATAATAGTCCATTCTATGTATAGAGCACTCTTTTTTAAGTTCATTGATCTATGCATGAACACTTGGTTGCTTCCATCTTTTGGCTATTGTGAATAATACTACCATGAACCTGAGTGTACAAATGACCCACTTGAGTCCTTGTTTTCCATTGTTTTGGGTAAATATCAAGAAGTGAAATTGCTGGGTGATATGACAATTCTATTTTCAAGAGGCTGCCATATGGTTTCCCATAGGGGCGGTATCATTTGACATTCCTATCAGCAGTGCACAAGTGTTCCACTTCCTCCAGATCTTTACCAACACTTGTTTGGGATTTTGTATTCTGGTGCTGAGGCTCCCAGGGCCTCATGCCTGCTAAACATGTGCTCTACCTTTCAGTCACACTGGGCCCCTGTTTTTCATTTGTTTGTTTCAAATACCAGCCATCCTAATGGGTGCAAGTAGTATCTCATTGTGGTTTTGATTTACATTTCTCTAATGGTTAATGATGTTGAACGTCTTTTCACCTACTTGTGGCCATTTGTCTGTCTTCTTCGGAGATATGCCTATTTAAGTTCTTTGTCTTACTTTTTAAGTGGACTGTTTGTTTTTTGTCATTGTTGAGTTGTAAGAGTTCTATGTTCTGGATTTTTTAATCCTCTATCAGATCATTTGTAAATATACTATTCCATTTCATGAGTTGCCTTTTCACTTTATTGTGAAAAAGTCTTTAATTTTGCTGTCCAATGTATCTATTTTAAATTTTGTTATCTGTGCTGCCATTAGTGTTATATCCAAGAAATCACTGCCAAATTCAATGCCATGAAGGATTCTCCCTGTATTTTCTTCTAAGAGTGTTACAATTTTAGCTACCAGGTTTTTTGTTTGTTTGTTTTTCTACCAGGCTGGTCTGTCCTTCCTTCCTTCCTTCCTTCCTTCCTTCCTTCCTTCCTTCCTTCCTGTCTTTCTAATTTTTATTTATTTATTTATTTGTGTGTGTGTGTGTGTGTGTGTGTGTGTGTGTGTGTGTGTGTGTGTGTTTCTTGGGATTGAACTCAGGGGCATTATAACTCTGAGCTATAACTCCAGCCCTCTTTTATTTTGTTAATTTTGAAACAGGGTCTCACTAAGTTGCAGAGGGCCTTGCTTAAATTGCTGAGGCTGGTCTTGAACCTGTGGTTGTCCTATCTCAGCCTCCCAAGCACTGGGATTACAGGCATGTACCACAACAAGGGGCTAGCTACTAGATTTTTACGAGGGCCATGACTAACAATGATGAGCCATCCTCAGTACTGTTTCTGGGGAGAACTTTCTCACCAATGCAAAGACTCTGATTTCTTTATAACACTAAATACAGGAAATGGATGATTGATAACATGGGTATGATATTTATTTATTTATTTATTTTTTGTGGTACTGGGGATTGAACCCAGTGGCATTCTACCTCTGAGCTACACCTCCAGTCCTGTTTTATTTCAAAACAGGGTCTCACTAAGTTGCTGAGGTTGGTTTCGAACCTGTGATCCTCCTGTCTCAGCCTCCCAAGTACTGGGATTACAGGCAAGTGCTACCGTACCCAGCTATGGGCATAATATTTAAAGCCTTCAACTCAAAAGGAATTATTGAGTATTTCCAAATTTCTATCAAGATTCTGGGAGGTAACAAAAATGGAAATCATGATCTCTTTTCTCCAAAAACTTAAGGCAAGAGGCCTCTTTTGCAGTGGCAAGAAGCATACACATGAATCTAAGGAGGCACCTAGCCAGGTCCTAGAGCCATGAGCTATGAGAACTCAGAAAGGGATCATCACCATGAGCTTCGGAGACAGAGAAGCCTTTGAGGTAAACATGTAGCCTGAGCTGGTTCCAGGCCAATGGACAAGATGTGAAGGGCTGGGGAGGCTTTGGTACTAACCACGGTAACCCTTGCTGTTTACTGGGCACTTATCCCTGCGTGCCAGGCACTGTGCTCTGCCTACTGTAGATAGCATCTCAATTACCACTCTAACCCTGGATTTATCATCGCCTCTGGTTTATCATTGCAAGCACCGAAGCTCACAGATTTGCCTTGGATTACCCAGATAGTGAGTTCTGAAGTAGAAACTCCCAATCTGGTTTATTTCTATCAAAGCTTCTGTGCTAGTCATTCTACTATTCTAGCACCAAAGCTGTGATGCATGGACAAAGCAGACATCTCAGACAGGGAGGGAAGAGGAGGCCAGAAATAGGCAGGGAGTCTGAGACCAGGGCAGGCTGGATGTGGAGGGTCAGGGTCTAGGCTTATGGGATAGAAAGTAGGATCAGTGGAGCAAGCGAGTTACTGGGCACCGTAATGGAAGTATGGAGGAATTTGGCTTTGATCTACTAGAATGACAGAATCACACACAACATCAGCTTCAACCTTCCAGCCCATCTCTTCCCTCCAGAAAAATAAGAAAATTGAGGCCTCCAGAGGTTAAGCAACTCACACATGGTCACAGGCAATAGAGAACCATTGAAAATCCGTGAACAAGGCAACAGTGAAGAAAACAGCATTCCAGCCAGGTTAGTTTAGCAGGAAGACACATGAGCAGAGACCGCAGGGAAGCAGAGGAGACAGGCAAGGAGAAGCAGACAGCTCTTTTTCTGTCTTTTTCCTGAAGGATGCTTTTCTCGGTGATCGATATTTCTGGGGGGCATCAGACTTGAGATTCCAGCTCGGCTCCTTCTTGCTCAGGCTGCTCACCCAGGAAGATGTGGAGACAGGTTGCAAGGGAAGGTGTTATCAGAAAGGTCAGAGTCACCTTTCCCTGACAGGCTCAGTGCTCTCAGGCATGCATGAGAGAAAACCCAGTTCCCCAGCAGTGGCCTGGCCCTGATCTCCCCTTTCCTCCCATGGAAAACCTGGCCCAGGTCTGTGCAGTGTCTCTGACCAGAGATCTCTGACTTTGGGGAGCCAGCAGTGGGGTAGTTCCTGGCACCACCTCTTTATGTTGCTCTCCTGAGCCTGGGGCCGGGCTCGGCCTCTGTGAACTTAACACCTCTGTTCCGCAAGGTCGCCAGAGCAGGAAAGGTAAGACAAGAACCCACCCATGAGAGGCTGCTCACCCACCCTGCTTGGCTAAGCTCCCGAGTGACAGAATTCATTATCCATCTATCTCTAGCCAAGAAGAGCTGGCCCCGATTGACTCTCCTCCTCTGAGGTTCTCTTTGCTTAATTAATTCTAATAATAGCCACCACCATTGAGTGATCACCCCATGTAGATCACTGTGCTAAGCATTTGGCATGCACGATCTCATTTTATTCCTACAACTCTGCAATGAAGATATTATTATACCTATTTTGCACCCGATGAAACTGAAGCTCAGAGCTGTTACATAATTTGCCTAAAACCATGTATCGGAATCAGGACCCAGACATCAGCCTGCCTGTCTCCAAAGCCCATGCTTTCACTCCTATGAGTCACTGCCTTAGACACCTGGGTCCTTGCAGGAGGGACGCCTGCAGTGGAGGGTCATGGGTCAGAGTACCACATTTGCTGGCAATGCCTCAGTGTTCTTGGGAGGCCAGAGCCTGATCCCTTTCAAAGACCCAATCTTGGGCCCAATCGAATGGTATCTGGGCCTCCTATGTTCTTCTAAAAGTGATGCTCAAGAAAAAATGCTCCACTTTTACTCAGAGAGCATTGCGCAAGCATGCTTCGGCCAGGGGAAGCAGGGCTGCCATTTGTACATTCATGCATCCGGTGAGTACTTATTGAGGGCCAGCCCTGTGCTAGGAAAATCATAGGTGCTAAATACATAACTGGGAACAAGTTAGAAAGAGTTTCTTTCCTCTCGGAACTTACAAAACATAATAATAGTAGCAAAGCCCTCTAAATGCATAGAGAGGAAAGAGGACGTAGTGATGACAGCAGAAAGAAAAAGGGAAGCGGAATAAAGGGGCTAGGGAGTGATGTGAAGTGGGACTTTAAAGGGACCTTCTGAGAATAAAACAGTTGAACAGAGACCTTAACGGAGCACGTGAGAGCTACAGAATGATGTAGAGGAAAGTGCAAGTGCAAAAGCCCTCCAGTAGGAGTCAGCTGGGTTTGTTTTAAGGGCTAGAAAGGAGACTTGTGTGATTCCAACAGAAAAAGTGAGGGGATGTGCTGGAGAAAAGGTCAGAGGAGGAAAGGCCAGATAACAGGGCCTTCCAGGTCACAGGAAGGAACATGGGTTTCAAATGTGCTGTTCCAGGGTCCTGGGGACTGTGGTATGACACTCAAGTGGGGCTGCCTCTGTGTAGCTGCAGAGAAGAGAGAGACTGAGGAGTCTGAGCACAAAGATTGCTCTGTGAGTTGGCGCTCACCTTGAACTTGAAATAACAAATAAGCTCAGGGTCCAGTGCCCAAGAGAGAAGTGGGGAGGGCTGGGTGGTAGCCACAGTGGAAGAAGGAAGGTTGACTGTGCATCTCGTTTGCCTTGTCCATCAAAAGATTTGAATTATCAATGAGTGTTCAAATTTCTTAAAGCTGGGATCCCTTTAAGATACTTCACAAAAGATGACTGTGAGCCAGGTATGGTGGAGCATGCCTGTAATTCCTGTACTTGGGAGGCTGAGATCGGAAGATCGCAGGTTCAAGACCAGCATCAGCAACATAGTGAGACTCTCAGCAACCTGGAGAGACCCTGTTTCAAAACACAAGCAAGCAAGCAAGCAAGCAAGCAAGCAAACAAACAAACAGGGCTAGGGGTGTAGCTCAGAGGTAGAATATTCCTGGGTTCAATTCCCAGTACCAAAAACAAAAAAAGGCCGTAAGCTGGGTATGGTGACTTGGAAGGCTGAGACAGGAGGATCACAGGTTCAAGGCCAGCCTCAGTAACCTTGTTTAAAAAAAATAGGGCTGGGGGTATAGCTCAGAGGTAGAATGTCTCTGGGTTCAATCCCCAGTACCACCACCACCAAAAACAAAAATCAAAAAAGAGATGACTATGGAAGCTTCCATATTTCCACAGAAGCTTACTGTATGCCAATTTCCTCTCTGAGCACCTTATCTGTTTTATTTCATAGAGCCCTATAAAAGCTCTATGAGATAAGTATTCTGAATATTCCCACTTCACAGACATAAACACTAAAGTGCAGAGAGACCCGGCAACGTGCCCAAGGTCAAGGACTGTGAAGCTGCTGCAGGGGAAAGCAGGTGGGTGAAGCCCCCCAGGGAGGCCCTTCGGGCTCCTACTGCTCCAAGGAGCCAGCCAGAAATCACATTCCTTAGGTCCCTTCCACTAGGACATGCTGTGAGCTCGACTCTGCTAAGACCTCACTGTAGAACTGTGACATTTGGGTTTTGCCTCTTTTCTTCCTTGTAAAAGGTGGTTCTGAAGTGGCTGGAAGGGAGAAAAAGCAGATGAATGAATGAGGCATGTGGCAGAAGCAGGCAGTGTAATAGGGAGGCAATGAGGCTGCAGCCGCCCACCCAAGGCCCAAAGGGACACAGTCCTGCACTTCTGACTGAAACTGGCGCGTCCCAGGCCTGAAGCCTGCTGATGTCCTGGGCTCACCTTGGCTCTTCTACAGCAGTCCAGTCTCAGCATTCTTTGGCGGATGTACTGATTGGCTGGGAGATTGTTGCTTCCTGATAAGGTGGTGGTTAGTTCTCAAAGATGGGGTAACAGCAACAACTATCATTTGTGAACATTCTCTCTACACCATCACTGTGCAAAGTGCTTTTACACACATCATCCTATTGAATCCTCTGAAAATTCCTATGAGGTAAGCAGGCATTTCAGTGTCCTGGTTCTGCTGAGTGTTACCATGACAGTACCTCCATGTGACAGATAGAGAAACTGAGGTTCAGAGAGGTGAAGCAACTTCCTCCAAATCACACAGCTAGTAAACAGCTGAGCACTGTCTATCTGACTGCTCATTCTCCTAACACTCGGTTGATACAGATTTTAAAAGATTCATTTTAGGCCCTCTTTATTGTGGTGGAAACCTGATTTACTTAACACTAGGGTTACTAATAGAACTAACATTCTATGAAAACACATCTATCAACTGACCCTGAAATGTTTTGAACAAGCTTAGGAGCCAGATGCGGGCGACAGCAGGAAGTTTAAAGAATTTTGCACGGGAGCTAAAGCCGCATTAAAAGAGATCTTTAATTTTGTGAATGTCACAACTAACAAGGCATATGTTGCAACTTGGCTTCTAATGGTTGGGGAAAAAAGGGGGGTAAATTGTCATCGTTGGTGTTTTCCCAATGACATTTGCATTTTGATTTCTATCAGAAGTCCACTTTAGCAAAGGAATGTAATCTTAGTCGCTTGTAACTGTTCTTCCCTGGAAAAACTATTGAAAATGTAATAAGCCAAAAAGAATACAAAATGCCCCCTGGAAAAACATAATCTATCTGGGGTCAGATTCATCATCATGCTGACTGACTCAGTCGTCTGACATTTTTATTCAGGAAGGGAAACTTGGAACATTTCTAAATTTTAGGGTATTTAAAATTTGCAAGGCGAGGGTGGGGAGAAGGAATAAAATTTCAGTCCCACTGGGCAGGGATCAAGAACAGATTTCCTTGACTCTCAAGAACTATTTTACATGTTCAAATCACCACATAGCGACTGCATCTCTCTTTTGCATAAGGCAGGTTCTACTTGCTTTGGGAGGGTATGATAAGGTCATGATTGCTTTACAATGATTCATAATAAAAACACATTTTGAGACTTGATTCTAAATGTTAAACTTAAATTTGAGCGATTTAATTGCCCGTTGAATAGAAATGAAATCCCACCAGTAGGAAGTTATTTCTTATAACCACTGTGTGTGAAATTGAAATCTAAAGATACCATTTCAAATATGCACCTTCTCGAAGGAAGTTCTCCCCAAAGAGTTGTGAAAGATAAGAAACTGACCCAAAGTCATATGCAGTCATCTCTTTTTCTTTACACATTCAGGGCAAAGCAGAGTCATATTATTAAAAGGAAAGTTTATGCCCCAGAGTTGGCCATTCTGAGGTTACCTCTTGAAACCCAAGGATAAATTTATTTTAACAACTGACTTGAGTCCCGTGGAAAACTGTAGCAAGGAAGGGAATAGTTATCCGGTTTAATAAAAGCAAGATGCACACATAGCATCTAGTCATTCCAGTTTAATAAACATTAAGATGGAAAAGGCATACATGTTTTGTTTAGGAATAGTAGGGGGTGAGAAGAAGAGACCTTACTATGCTTTTTAAAGGGAATAGAGCCGGGCGTGGTGGTGCACGCTTGTAATCCCAACATTCGGAGGCTGAGACCGGAGGATCCGGGTTCACAGCCAGCCTCAGCTACCTAGTGAGGCACTCTGCAACTTAGTGAGACTCGGTTTCAAAAATAAAGAATAAAACATAGGGTTGGGGGTATAGAGGTAGAATGCTCGGAGGTAGAATGCCCCTGAGTTCAACCCCCAGTACCGCAATAAATAAATAAATAAATAAATAAATAAGTAAATAAATAAAAATAAAATGAGGGAATAGGGAGCTGGGTAGGATGTTAGGACACATCTATAGTCCCAGTTACTCAGGAGGCTGAGGCCAGAGGATTGGGAGATTGAGGCCAGCCTGGGCAACATAGCTAGACCTTGTCTCAAACAAACAAAACCTGTCAGAAAATCAGTTTTTTAACTTGAGCGGGAAATTCTTATTTAATAATCCCCATTTCACCTATAAATTTAATTTGTTTTAAAGTTTTCTCAATGATGATTTTTGCTACAACAGTTGCCATTTATGAGTACTTAATATATGCCAGGTGTTTTCCATGCAATCAATTTCATATCTGTTATTTCCCTTATTCCATTACAAATATATGTGCCATGCTTTGCATGCATTAACTCATTCAGTCCTTAGAGCAGCCTATGCAATAAATTCT
Source organism: Graphiurus murinus (assembly GCA_004027655.1). Classification (NCBI taxonomy): domain Eukaryota; kingdom Metazoa; phylum Chordata; class Mammalia; order Rodentia; family Gliridae; genus Graphiurus; species Graphiurus murinus. The sequence continues at coordinate 16,173 of PVLC010019567.1, forward strand.
GTCATTCCCATTTACTGATGAGGATACTGGGAATTTAAACTGCTGTTAGCCGGTTCACACAGATGGTAAAAGGTGGGTTTGAATACAGGTATTCGGAGTTCTGAGCCACTCCCCAAATACTACCTTCTATGATTAAGTAATTTTTCCCAGGTCACACTAGATAATAAGTATGACCCTAAATCAAACCCAGGTAGTCTGATTCCATATTCCAAGCATTTAAGTATTGCTTTTTTGGGGGGCGGAGGGGGGCTGTGCTGGGGATTGAACTCAGGGACATTCTACCTCCAAGCTACATTCCCAGCCCTATTTTATTTGGAAACAGGGTCTTGCTAAGTTTCTCTGAGTCTCACTATTGCATTGATTATAAATAGGTAAACACAACCTGTGTTTATTTGTCCTTTTGGATAGAAATGAAAATAAGGTGGCAGGCTGCATATTTCTCACAATTTAGGCTTGAAAAATTCTAAGGATTTTGGTTTTGTAAGTAACACCAGGATCTGATTAGGAAAATGTCTTCTTATATATTGAGGGTCCAACTTGGACCTAAGGCTGCCCCTAAGACTTTCTCCGACAGACACATACACAAGGGTATGTACACAGACACAGATTATAATCATACACATTAGATACCCAATTCTTAGGACAGGGGGACAGAGAATAACAAGAACCTGAAGATAACAGTAACTTCCCGCCTTACTTGTGAAAAGCCAGTGAGGCTTTGGCTCTGAGCTGGGAAGATAAAGTGTCCAGGTACTCACTTCTGACTTCAACCACCATCTTTCACAGTGAGTTCGTGCAGGTCCCTTGGTGGCATCTTTTAAATGGGAATAAAATGCCTATGGCCCTGCTCCATGCTGTTCATATAAAACTACAGATTCTGAAAGTACTTGGTCATTTCCTCTTTACAAGCCTGATGACTGGCACCATACACAAATAGGCCTTGAGTAATCATTTCTCAACCCAGACATTTCCACGGAATTCTGAGGCCCAGGGGAGCTCAAGTTTTTCTCCATGGAAGGGCAAACTATCAGCCTCCTCCTCTCCCTTCTGCATTCCTTTCTCCTCTTAGAACTTGTTCTTGATCTTGGAGGGGAAACCTGGACTCCCAAATGAGGTCTGTCTTCTTTCTCTTTGCCTTACTGAGGGCAAAATAATCTCCCAAGAAACGTTCTTAATCTTTGGAAAAGCACTTTCCCTGGTGGGGGTATTACTGGCACTTTACAAGGGACTAGTCTAACCACAGGAGTTCTCTCTTTGAAAGATGCTGAGGGAGGGAATTCTGCCGCCGCCAGCAGACGGAGAGGAGACCTGGCGTGCTCCCTCCCAGCCACCCTCCCCACGGGATTAACTGTCCCCAGCACTGCTCAGGCGTACCCACTCCGTGCGTTCCCTGCTTGCGCAGCTCCAGTCGCCTCTCTGGAGCGCGGACGCAGCCACAAGCCCGCCGCCAGCGGAGCCGCGCACTCCGGGCATCACGCTGCACGGCGACAGTCCGTGGGACCTGGGACCTCGAACCTGGGACGCGCGGGCGCGCGAGAGCCCCTCGGAACGCCTGCATTTCTGTAGGTGTCTATTTCACACTCTCGGCTTCCCTTGCTTGCATGAGATGCCCTGTGATTACTTTCAGCCTTAGTTAAACCAAAAGGAAAAGGCGAAAGAGGGGGAGCCCTAAAGATTGATTTAGCTGCAGCCCAGCTTCTTCTCCAAGGAGAGGAGTCCACGGAACGACTCTCTGCGTCCCCGACGCTGGCCCCTTTAAGACGCCAAGTCAGTCCTGCTGCGGCGGCTGTTTGTATTGCTAATCCCCAGGAGCCCTGTTTAAAAAAAAAAAAAAGGAAGAAAAAAGGGGAGGTGGGACCGGGCAGCTGTCTCTTTAAATGTGATTTCCTTCTATTGTATTTGAATCGTGATCAGGAAAAAGGAAATGAAACCAGAGACAGAGGGAAGCTGAGCGAAAATAGACCTTCCCGAGAGAGGCGGGAGCCCAGGGAGAGACGCGCGGTCCCCTCCCCGCCCCCAGGCCGCCGCCCCCTCCCTGCCCTCGGCGGCGAGCGGCGCCGCGACACCGGCCCAAGGTGCGAGGGGCGAGGGCGGCGGGGCGGGCGGCGCGGAGCCGGCGACAGCGCGAGCGGGACCGGGCGGCGGCGGCGCGGCGCGGCGGCGGGACCGGGATGGAAGGTTAAGTCCTGAGCAGCAGCAGCCGCGGCAGCCGCCCGGGGCCAGGCTGCGCGCCCGGGCCCCCGCCTCGGCCGCAGCGCGCCCGCAGCCCGGTGATTCGCTCTCTCTCTTTGGCGTTTGAAGGGAGCGCGGCGACTGTCCTTGAGCGCGGAGGGGCGAGCTCGCCGCTGGAGCGCCGGAGCAAGAGGAGGCGCAGGAGCGGCGGCGCACGAGCACCCGAGGGGGTCCGAGCCCCGGCAGCTGGTCAGCCCCGCGCCACAAAGGGAGCGCCCCCGCCGCCTGGCACGCCACCTCCCTCCCCAATGTCCTCGGCCATCGAGAGGAAGAGCCTGGACCCGTCTGAGTAAGTGTGGCGCCCCTGCCCGGGCCACCCGCGCTGCCCACGGCCTCGCGCCCCGGAGCGGAGGGTGGCGCTGGCGACCCGCGCGGGGCTCCAGGTGCGCGCGCCCGCCCGCCCGCAGCGTGTCCTCAGCCCCCTCTGCCTCGCGCGGGGGTCCCCTTCCTCACGGGCGACTCTGGGGACAGTAGGAGAGGGACCGGGGGACGCGGCACAGGAACAGGGTTCGGCCCGGCGCCTCTGCGGGCCCCTCCGGGCTACCTGGGACGCTCCCCAAAGCCATCCCGGGCCAGAAAGTTTGCACAGGAGCCGGCACACCGGAGCTCGGAGGCGCGCAGGTGCAGCCCCGAGAGCGTTCGGGGTTTGTTTCTGCTTCCTTCTTGCTCCTTCTCGGCTCCCTTTCTCTTTGTCCATTTGGTCCTGGGAAGGGGGGCATTTCAAGTGGCGGCCTCTGGAATCCCCGACATCCCCCTTCCGGGTCCGGGGATGAAACAGTTGCCGGTGGCACAGGTAACAAGCGGGCCAGGGGGTCCTACTGTCCACCTGGGAGCTCGCTCAGGCCTCCAGAGACTTCTGGAGCAGCTAATCCGGAATCGATCTGGGTACAGATCTGGGTACAGATCAACCCCCACCCCCACCCCCCGGAGTCCACTGATGGGGACCTGTGAACCTTGAAAGTTAGTGCACCCTTTTGTGTATCAGTGTATTTTTCTGGGGAGCGGACTCATGTTTTTATCATACTCGCAAAGGTTTGGGGGGTCAGGGAATCAGAGCTCTAATGAGCAAGTGCTGCATCTGTTTTCTGAGCCTTGTATTGGTGTGGAATGAACATTCCCTCTTCCCAGCCCATATCCCAACTCATTCTCCAGTGTTAACATGGGGAGCAAGGGGTGTTTAAGGTATCATTTCCCCGTCAACGCAAATGCCCTTTTAAGAGTCATTAGCTGTCTGGTTTTGAATTTTTATTCCTTTGAAGTCCCCATCTAATCCTTTGAAGGGATTTGTTACACAGGACCAAAGGAGCTAGTTAATGGCTTGTCCATTTGTGCTTTTAAGAGGCATTTGTTTTGTTTTTTCTTTTCCTGCTTTAAAAGAATTGTGCTTTCCTGCTTGAAGTCTCTCTGTCCCTCCAATTTTAGCCTTCTATGGTGTTTATTTACCTGGGTTTTACCCTCAGTTACCAGCATAGAAACTCAGCATGTTCTCATAAAAGACAGGAAGTGCCAGGATCCAATGAGAATATAAACATCACTCTTGAGTCCTGAAGGTTAAGGCACCAACTCTATAAGGAGCTAGGTTTGTTTTAACAAAGACCCAGCTTCCTTAAACAGATTCTCAGGAGGAAAATAACATTCCTTTTAAAAAAGCATACATCATGCAAATAATGAATTGAAAGCATAGTTTGTCCACTTTAAAAAAAAATAAACCTAGACTTATAACTAAGCCCTGAATTTTCAAAATTGGGCAAGACCATAGCAATACAGTAAAGGATTGGATTGGATTAATTGGTACTGAACACCTTTTTCATCAGCAGGACTTAGTTGCTACTCCTTTTACTAGAAGATAAATCTGGAGGGTTTGGTTCCCTAAAGGAAGTTTTCTGTTTCCAAAGTTTGTGCACCCTTATCCCCCCCAGGCTAGGAAACAACCATCCTAACTTCATAATATAGCAGGTACTTCATTAACTTCATTATGGGAAGCATGTATATTCCATCTTTACTGTATACCTGAAGGTAAGTTCTAATTGAAGATGCTAGTCAAGAAATCGCTGCAGGACATTTTCCCCTTCTCTTGGAAATTGTCAAAAAATTATCCTAGAAATCCAGGCTGATGTGATACTCAGGTGTGATGTTTAGGATGGGGTCTTGGAGACTATCCAACAGTAATTCCAGGGTGAATCCCACTCAGGCATCCACTTGGACCGTCACCAAAGATAATATGACATTCTCATAAATTATGGAAAGCTAGATAGAGCCAGTATCTTATCCATCCTGTCCTTCTCTATCCCATCTCAGTCCATCACCTTGGCTCTTTTTGCTTTACATTTCTACTGAGGCTCAGTCTCCTGCTAGATGCTGCATTGTGTGCTTGCTCAAAGCCACCTTGAATCATTACAATCACACCTCCCAAAACAGAGACCTGCATACAGACGGGAGGCCAGAATTCTTGAAGGTAGAGATTTCCTCTGTCATGCCGTGGATGGCCCCTACTGCTTCCCTGTGAGTAACAGGAGCAGTTCATTTTAATTCCAGGCAGTTTTGCACCAGCTAAGTGCAAATGCTCCTTTTTCACAGTTGGTTGGCAACGTCAGCACTGGAGCATCCAGCATGGCTAAGGTTCCATGAGTGTTTTTGAAAGGCCAAAGTAAGACTGTGGGCTGTGGAAAGAGAAGAGATGCAATTCTGAATCAACACATGTGAAAAGGCCAAGGGTATTAGTTAACTTTCAGGAGGGAGAGTGAGAATCCGTATGAACAATGTATAGAAACAAAGAATTCAGTGAATTCTTAAAACTGTTTAAGGTTTTGATTTTTTTCCCTTCTCAAGGAAACTGGCTTCAGCTGCACATTTCCTTGTAGTAAAAGAAGACAATCTTATACTCTATCTGCAAACTTTGGATTTGGTTTTAGCATTCCTAAATATTTGTAAGAAATGCTTTATACTTTCCTAGAGTCACCTGAAATGTCAGCGTGGACCATAAGCCCTGATACGTCAAGTTCTATTGTCCCTAAGTATAATGGGTGCTGAGCTCTGTGGTTACCCGCCAATTAGATCAGAAGGTCACCTGGTAAGAGTGCCAACTAGAAATAAGAGACAGATTTATAGCTCCAGGGTGCCCAAGAGGAAACTCCCTGTGGGAATTTCACAATTGGAAGAAGGTCTATTTTTTAAAACACAATAGATTTTTAGAAAATAGGTTTGTATTTGAATAAGATTCCAGAGAGCACATGCCAATTATTATAAATCAACAAGTATTAAAGTTTTCCTCTCTCTCCCATATGGTGCCAGACTCATTTCTTTTGCAAAGTTATTTATTTTAAAATGTAAAGCCAAAGTATTTAGGTTCCAGCGAAGGAAGTGAACTGGAGCCCCTGTGCGTGGCTTTCTAGTGAAAGACCAGCATTTTTTTTTTTTTTTTTTTTTTTGGTCTCCGTCACACTTTCTTTCCTAAATCAACTTTTTTTCAAACCAGCCTTGTTGTTGTAAAAATGTTCATGTGGGAAAAGAAGAGTCTGATATCCTCTATCAGTTTGACATTGGCCTTCATACTTGAGATTTCTCCCCAAGGATTCATTCAGTAAGAAGGATAGGATACAGAATTTCTGTTAAAAAAAAAAAAAAAAAAGGAGAATTCTGGTTATATCCTGATGGAATTTTTATTTTGGAAAGAGAAAGCAGCCTAACATAATTGTGGCTGCTTTTCTTCCTCCCCTCTGCTTTTGTGCGCTGGGTCTCGCCTGCGGTGGGCTGCCATGAGGATTCACTAGAGAATTTGCAGATATTCGCACTCTGGGCAGTCAGACCCCAACAGCAGGCAACTCTTTTGTTCCCATGTGCCTCCTCTGGGGCTGGTCAGTGCCTTGGGTCCTGGGTACAGAAGTAGGAAAAGAGAGAGGACTGGGAAGATAGAGGAGAAGATGGGAAGAAGCAGGTGAGAGACCAGAGATGCCCGCCTGGATGGCGCTGGGCAGTGGGCAGGGCCTCTCTGTGCCCTGCATTGACTTCTGGGATACGGTGGCTGGATCCCTCTGAAGTCTGACCCAGGAACATGCTGTCCCATCCCTTCCCCTTCTGTTGCAGAAGGTGATGAAGTGAGGTTTCCTATTTGGTTGGCCCAGAGTGATTCCCTAGCCTGGGTCCTCCTCTCCCCGTGGTGAACTTGTCCCTGACTCTCAGCCTCCTCCCCAGGGAACCCGTGGATGAGGTGCTGCAGATCCCCCCGTCCCTGCTGACATGCGGTGGCTGCCAGCAGAACATCGGGGACCGCTACTTCCTGAAGGCCATCGACCAGTACTGGCATGAGGACTGCCTCAGCTGTGACCTCTGTGGCTGCCGGCTGGGCGAGGTGGGCCGGCGCCTCTACTACAAGCTGGGCCGGAAGCTCTGCCGGAGGGACTACCTCAGGTACCTTCCCTGCCCCCTGGGATGTCACCCCAGCTCCTGCTTGGACCCCGGGTGCCTGCCCAGGAGGTCAGGCTGCGGAGGCTGGAGGCCGAGCTCAGCTACTCCCTGCAGAGAAGCGGCTGGCTCTCCCTCCCGCCAGGTCCTGTTCTCAGAGTCACACTCCAGCATGGTAAATAGCCGTATTTTTAAAAGCAAGAGGAAGAAAAATACAAAAGTCAAAACAGAGGGCAGATCAGAAGATATAGGTTGAGGGTTAAAAGACTGGGGGTGCTTCATCCATAAGTTTGGGGGTGGGTTCTTAGGAGCTCATTTTAGTACATCAAAACGTATATAGGTTATAAATATTCTCCTGTATGATTCCACTGTTAGGTGATGAGAAATTTAAAAATAGAAAGCATGTTTTTGCTCTGGAGATCCAAGCATTGACTCACAGTAGGAGTGACACGTAAGGGGCAAAGGCCCTGAGGTCAGTAGGAGGTGTAAGTCCCAGCACCATTGCTTCCTTGCTCTTGGACAAGGTGCTTAACCTCCATAGGCCTCAGTTTCCTCATCTGTAAAACGGGGATAACAATAGTACCTTCCTCCAAGAAAGTGGTGAGAATTAGATGGAATGATACACATAAAGTACTTGGCTCAGTACGTGAGTATCAAATGCATGTTAGCTGCTTTTGTAACTTACCCCCCAAAACAGTATTTTACCATCTCGTAGACAAGGAGATGGAAGAATGGAAAGGAAAAACAGAAAGTCCACAACACCAAGGGAGACAGGAGCTCAGTACAACTCTCCTGCCCTGGGCCATACCATTGGCCATATGAGTGTCGCAGCACGCAATGAGTGCCTTTGCATGGAATGTTCTAGCATCTCTAGTTTCATATGAGCTGCTGTGGAGGCAGTTCTGTGCCCTCTACTGTCAGATCTGCTCAGCTATGCAGCTGTCAGTCCTTTGCCATCTTCCTGTGGCAGAAGGTCTGTGGAGCATGCAGCCCTATTACCGTAGGACCAGCCAACCCCTGGAATCCTGTTTAGACTTCGGTGCCCTTGACTGCTAGGCTAGCTCTTCCTCCCTAATCTGCCCTCACAGCATTGTTTGTTAAAACAAAACAAAACAGAAACCCAGAAAACAAAACCGTAGGTAATTCCACAGTGAAGGAAACTTATCTGTTTACCCAAAGACTGAAAGAATTAGCTATCCCCCCATTTCCTATAAAATCCTTGCAAATTTAGTGGTTCTGAAAAAATACGTAAATTTTTAAAATGATCGTGATTATAATTCTGCTCAGTTTTCTGGTATTTTTTTTTAAGTCACAAAAAAATAGAACTAGATAAATACAGACCTGGTTTTGCTCACTCCTGGTCTGCCAAATCAGTCAGAAAGCAGACGGGTAAATGATTCCCACCGGGCCCCTGAGTACATCCCTGTCGAATCATTTGAATCTTATTAAATGAAGTGCAGATACAGTAAGGTCAAAAGAGCCGGGTTTCTCCCTATCTTCACAGCTTTATATAACATTCAAGAATAAAACCAGTGCTGCCTGGGCTTGTTAATCTTTTCCATTTTCAAAAAGGAGAGAAAAAAAATAGTCTGGGAGAACCCAATGTTAATTAACTTGTGTCTTGGTGACATGAAATAATTCTTCTCCCTGCTACATTCCCAGGCAACATGTTAATTAACTCCGTGTTAGTGCGGGCCTTCCCAGCCATTCTTTAATATTTATATTATTGTTATTAAAATGGGCAGCAGAAAGCTTAAGATGTGACACCTCTTGACAGAGGAGGAAAATTATTGTTTGCTTCAGGGACGGTCCTTTAGCTATGGGCTTGTTTACTTGCATTCTTAGCGTATCTGGCTATATCTTAAATTTAACGAGGCAAGTTGGAGGAATGACTCAGTGGGTCCTCTGACGGGGTCCAGACCCTATTCTAGAATAACCTCTCCCCATGAGGATTGTCAATGGCTGACTCGTCTGTTACAGTCCTTTGCAGACTTTTAGCTTCAAATATTCATGAAATTCCCCATACAGGACCTAAGTCCTGGGGGGCTGCTGTGCTGTCTTGTTGAGAATCTAACTGCAGCTATTAATGTGGGTGGCCAGCCCAGATCCTCCTGGATCCCCTTCTTACCAATTCTCCCCAGTGGTTTTACTTTCAACAGCCTGCACTCGAATCTAACCAGCACCAGTTAGAGCCAGAAGTATGGTGGCCCCTACAGATCCTCAGGGGTCTTAGCCAAGGACACATGCCACAGGAGTCCCAGACACCCATAACCTTTCCTGGAGTTAGGGTGACTTGGAGATGTGACTTATACTCCAGAGTCCCTGAGCATCAGGCCCAAGTTCCCTTGGAGGGACTCAGCCAGAGACTGCTGCTCAGCTGGGCTTCCTCCCCTTCACTCAGCTTCCCCTGAGAACATCCTAATACATCACTTGCACATAAATCCTTGCCTCAGGGTCTGCTGCTGGGATATCCAACCTAAGACACCAATTCTTGGTGCCAGAGGTTAATGCTCAAGCTAAGCATCAAGTCAAGTGCTGGGCTAGTTTTACTACTATTGGGCCATCAGAGTGGAGTTGGAAGGGGCTCCAGGGGCTTCTGCTCCTAGCCCAAGACACAGAAGCCTGCAGAGAGGATGTCATTTGCTCAGGTCCCTGGCCAGTTATAGGTGAGGCTGGGACCTGAACTTGGCTCCCCCAAATTAGTCCTTTGTCCTGGCCTTCATTAGCTGCCTGATGTGCTGTCATTTACCCCCTAACTTCTCTTTAATAAGCGCCCTCCTTCCTTAGGGTTCTCACACCCCAGGCAGTTGGACTGAGCTCCGTGCACACTGTTCTGTCATCCGTTCATATTTTGCTCAGGCCCCAACTCAACTTACTGAACAGCCAGGGAACCAGAACTCTCCTCCCAGCCCGTGACCTCCAGCGAGGCGGTTACCTACAGCTCCGCCATCTGCTACGGTGGGATAGAATGTTCTCCCCCGCTAATGAGTTTGCTCCCAGGCAGTGCTTTGAAAACACTCGGAGATCTTCCACTGGGAAGTGGAATTGAGAGGAAAATGAGCTGGCCCTGGCACTCACAGTGCGCTTTCTACTCACACACCACCTCTTCTCCAGGTCCTCATTCTGCCCTGACCTCCCCTGTGAGATCTCAGAACGAACCAATTGAGTCTCCGATTTTCTGGTGTTAATAAGGACTCCAGTAAGAAAAAGAATTTACCTCAAACTGTCCGGAAGGTTTTAGGTGGAAACCACCTGCTAGACAGGTGACTGTGATGTGTGAAAAATGACCCCGCAGTGAGGCTGGCGAGGTTGGGGTTACGCTCCAGGCGGGTTCCAACATAGCTGGCTGCAGCTTAGCCGGTGGCTGCTGCAACTCTGATATCACGTTTGATGCTTCTAATGGCTGAGAACGAGGTAGATGCTATGAATGTTGCCATTTTGCTGAAACTCAGAAAAATCAGAGGCCAAACCAGGGCAGGTCCTGGATGAACTCTGAAGCTGGGTCTTCTGGTCCTCGTACTTGTGTTATTCCACTCCTGAAGGCTCATTCTCAAAATTTAGCCTGCTTCAGAGTTCCCTGGAAAAGCTCATTAATATGCAGGCTGCTGGGCCTTCTCTCCTGTGTTTCCATCAGATGGAGGTGGAAGCTGAGAATTTGTATTCCTAACAAGATCCTAGCAATACTGATGCTGGTCCCTGGACCAGCACTTAGAGAACCACTGCACTGACCTCCACCAAGTCTCACCTCCCACCCTGACACTGAATATTGCTTGAAATAAGTGGATAATCCGGGTGTGGTGGCGCATGTCTGTAAGCTGAGACAGGAGGATGACAGGTTCCAGGATAGCCTCAGCAAGTAATGAGACTCTCATCAATGGTGGTAAGACCTGTTTCAAAATAAAATAGGGATGAAAGTATAGCTTGGAGGTAGAAAGTATAGCTTGGAGGATTCAATCCTTAGTACTAAGAAAAAAAAAAAAAAAAAAAAAGAAAGAACACACTGGATAATCCACTGTGGCCAAGGAAAGACTTGATTTAGATGTTAGAGAGAGATTTCTCCAGAGATTCATGCCAAGAGGGTGGCAGGGACCGAGAATTAAGATCTTCTGTTCTCTGTGGAGAGATTCTGTTTGTCCCCCCAGTCTCTGAGTCATGATCAACTGCACCACACATATTTTGTGAGATGTATGCACTACCTCCTGGCATCTGGGGCTGCAGACTTAGCAAATCGTTGGGGAATTCAAGGCCCACCTCCCCGGGGTAGGATTAGTGACTGCTGACATGGAGAGCATGGAGCCTCTGGACAACGCCCATTTTTATTGCCTTTCTGGTCAGTTCCTTCTCATAGGGGCCCCCCTTCCACAGCAAAAGTTCCCCTGGGAGGAGACACCCACTATAAGACTAACTCTATCACAGGTCACTTCAGCGGGGTCTCTTCCACAGCAGCAGCCTAGAGGTACAGTGGTTACTAGAGGCAGGGAGAAAGCTCAGCGAAGCAGAAGTAATACCAAACAAAATGTCACAGTGTCACCTGGTCTCCTCTCTGCATTCTAGGAAAGAGTGCGCTCACCCGCCATCCATCTGCGTCCAGCTTTCCCTGGCTTAACCTCCTCAATCATACCCACTGTGTGGCCAGTCCTTCCTTTTGGCATTGGCTCTGCCCCTGTATCTTAGCTCTTCTTTCTTTTTGCCCCAGGCTTTTTGGCCAAGATGGTCTCTGCGCATCCTGCGACAAGCGGATCCGCGCCTACGAGATGACCATGCGGGTGAAGGATAAAGTGTATCACCTGGAGTGTTTCAAGTGTGCCGCCTGTCAGAAGCACTTCTGTGTAGGCGACAGATACCTCCTCATCAACTCCGACATCGTCTGTGAACAGGACATATACGAGTGGACTAAGATCAATGGGATGATATAGGCTGGAGTCCCCGGGGGGCTTTGGGGAGGTATTCACTGAAGACACTGTCTCCTCGGGGTCTTCATGCTTAGGCACTTTGGGGTTTTGAGGATGGGGTGAGGCATTTCTTATGGGATGGTGGACCCTTATTGGGCACCAAGACGTAGCATCTGAGTCACATAATGCAAGGGCTGAGACTTCAGCCTGACAAAAGGACCAGCCCTTAGAGAGAACTTATGGCCACAGCCTATTCATAGTAACTGACATGATTAGTGGAAGAAAGGGACACTTGGGGGCCAGCAGGCACCGGGCCATCATGAGAGAATTTCCCATTTACAGATGGGAGTTGTCATGTAAAGGCTCTTTATGACTTCGATGCTTGCGAACTAGAGTCGTGCAATTGATTTCTTTTCTTCTTGACTTTGGTAACAACCTTGTTCCAATCACTGTCCTCCACACGGGGGAAGGACAGAGAAGAGAATGGCCATCCTTTTGTCCTTGGCCACCTTCCCAAGGCCTTAAGCTTTGGACCCAAGGGAAACTGCATGGAGACACGTTTCAGTTAGGAATGGAAACCTCGACTTTTAACCAAACAATTATTTAAAGCAATGCTGATGAATCACTGTTTTTAGACACCTTCGTTTTGAGGTGAGGCGTTCCACAGATTGTTTCTATACAAATGTAAATCTAAATAAAAAATCAAAGTTGTTCAACTATTTTATTATCTTAGATTATATGGAGATATTTGTTGTGTGTAGTAAAAAAAAAAAAAAACAACTGAACTGCAGGCTTAATAAAAATGACTGACTAAAATGCAATGTTTTATTTGATAATGATTTGCAGTTTGAGATGTTGGGGGAAATGGTCTGTTTTTCTATTGTAAAGTAGAAGTAAATAAGCAGTTTACTTCTAGATCAAATAAAAAGATTCCATTTATTGCACAGGTTTATATGAGGTTTATATAGGTTTCTATATTACTGGCAATTATATAACAGGTCATCGGGTAGCTCAGAGGGATGTAGAATAATTAAATTGTTATTGTAAAAACGTGCATTTCAGTTTGGCATGGTATGGAGTGAGTGGAAGGCGGCAAGATCATTGCCTTTGGGAAACTTGTAACCTAGAAAGCACACAAATACATAAAACAGATTCCCTTTGGGAGAGAAGGTAATTACCTAGTTTGAAATGTGGCAAAGATGCTGAGCTTGACACTTCGATTTTCCAAGACGTGTGTCTCAGGGTATTTTATGACAAGTGGTTAAGAGGACCTTACTGTGAGGATTTAAAGCAGGCACCTTGGCTTGTGTGTTTGCCTTCATCTCAGCCTGGCTGTGCTGTGCACCAACTCAGAGCACTGACTCAGAGCGCCACCTGCTGGTCCTCACCGCCTGGAAGGACACACCTCCATGAAGGATATTCTTTTCAATTATTTCATAAAAATATTGGCAAACACCAAGAAGTCCAATGTTATAAAACTTCAGAAACATGTATCTAAGCCTATAGTTAATTGGCTATGAAATTCCTTTAAAGTTTCCATCACTAAGACTTTTTCCTTCTAGGGGAGAAATAATAAAGTAGTGTCTCTCTTGGCCTGTAAAATGCTGAAAGTGGTTAGGAACTTTGACTACTTAAGGTGGCCTATTTAAAACAACTCCAATTAGATTGCATCCCCGCACAGGTGATAATGTGCTCCCGGTGAAGGGACGTTTGCTCTAACTCAGCAGTTCTTAGGCTGCAGTCCCTGAACTAGCAGTATTAGCATCGCCTGGGAGCTTGCTAAAAACAGATTCCTGGGCCTCACCTTCCATACACTGAATCAGAAACTCTACTCTGCCCATGGGGCTCAGGAACCTGTTTGTGTGTGTGTGTGTGTGTGTGTGTGTGTGTGTGTGTGTGTGTGTTACTGGGAATTGAACTCAGGGCTATTCTACCTCTGAGTTACACCCCCAGACTATTTTATTTTTATTTTGAAACAAGTTCTCACTAGATTGATGAGAGTCTCACTACTTGCTAAGGCTGTCCTTGAACCTGTGATCTTCCTTTCTCAGCCTCCCAAGTACTGTCTTGTGTTTTAGCAAGCCCTGAGGGTCATGCTGACTCATGCTCCAGTTTGAGAATGGCTGTCAGGAAGATCAAGGGTTCTCAGATGTTAATACTTAATATCTGACTTGAAGATCAATCACCAAATAACTCTTCCACATGTAAACAAACACCATTTACCACTGGGGCCTAAACTGAAAACTTTTACATACCCATATCACTCAGCTAACAGTCGTCTTGTGCTTTGTCTGCCTGATCAGTATCAATTTCATCCATCATTTTTAGCCATATCGACATTAACAATAATATAGTATTTTTAGCTATGCTGTTATCTTATAAGCAGCATTAAGTAAAAATAAAATGATCTTTGCCTTGGAAATGTAAGCTTTATTCTTAATCTCCACTGTAGTACCATACTTGTAACATTCAAGAAATCAGCCAAGACCTTCACCAATTCTCAGCAAAGCAACGGGCACTTCCTATTTGTCAAGGGTACCATCTTGTAGAACTGTGGGCACACAGGTAGTCTTTGTAGCAAGCCATACCAGGGGCCAAAGTGTCTAACCTTCAACTGACTCAAAAGGAAGGACATTTAGAGACTCCAAAAGGGACCAGCCCCCAGTGTCTCCCCTGGTGGTCTTTGCCTAAATGTGTCACTGAATATCCTAGACCCAGTGTCAAGAGAGCCAGACACCTCCCTTCCCTGGTGATTCTGCAGTTTGCTGGGAGATTTTGCTTCCTGTCACCTCATTAGGGTCTTCTGCTCTGACTCAGCCTCCTTTTATTGTTGCCTCTAATAGAATGACAACTTCTCAGGAAAGCTTGCACTCCTACAAAGTCAAAACAGAGCAGTGTTTAGGAGCATTAGTAGGAAAGTCTTGGATTTGAATTTCAATGTCAAGGCTTTATTTAAGAAACATTTACATTTACATAACATTTCCCATGTGCTTTTAACTCTTCACTTCTTGAATCCACATAACGGCCCTCTGTGGCAATTTCTACTTCTTGTCACCCAAGTGGTAACTGCGGAGG
>PVLC010019568.1:0-30335 GCA_004027655.1 Graphiurus murinus
GGTACTGGGGATTGAACTCAGGGGCATTCTACCTCCGAGCTATACCCCCAGCCCTAGTTTTTTTTTATTCTTTTTTTTATTTTGAAACCGAGTCTCACTAAGTTGCGGAGTACCTCACTAGGTAGCTGAGGCTGGCCGCGAACCCGGATCCTCCGGTCTCAGCCTCCCGAATGCTGGGATTTGAAAAATATTTTCTATAAAAGAAAATTTCACTGAATGGATTTAATGACATATTAGCTGCTATAAAAATATCAGTAAAGTTAAAAGTATAGTGAAAATCACTATCTAAAATGAAGAACTGTGGGAGAAAAAACTCTGAAAAACTGAATAGAGCTTAATGGACAATATCAAAATCAAACAGTATATTATTCATGCATTTATCATCCTGAAATGAACACAATGAGAGAAAAGTATTTAAAATAATAAGTTTTCTAAAATTTACACAATGTATAAGCTTCATGAACAAGATATTAATGAACTACAAACAAAATACAGTTAAAGAAAGGAAAGCCAAATCACAGCATGATTGTATTGTTAAAAAACAGTGATAAAATATTTTTAAAGCAACCAGAATAAAATGTGATGCATATATGTTTTACATACTATCAAATGCAATATGAATAAAGTTGTAAAAAACACCCCATCATACAGTTTCTGTGTGTTACTGTTTTATTCTCCAAATATTCTCCAAATATATTTTTTAAAATAAAAATTACTGGGTTAAGCTGGGCATGGTTGGCATATGGTTGTAATCCCAGTACTTGGGAGGTTGAGACAGGAGTATCAGTCTAAGGTTTGTGACCAGCCTCAGCAAATTAGTGGGACCCCCTGAAACCTAGTGAGACCTGTTTCATATAAAAGATAAAATAGGGTTTGGGGTGAAATGGGGGTGCTTCTTCTTATTAGGATCTTGTCTAGTGGATCTCAATGAATGAAGTCCAAGGATTAGTGAAGGGTATAGGAATATGAAAATTTATTTTAGGTTAGGGAAAGATAGAGGACAAAGCAGCTCCCCACCCAAAGAGGAGTCCTGGAAAGAAAGTAAGTGACTTTGAAATCCTTGGGGAGTGGGCCTTTAAATCTTTCTGAGATTATCTTTTTTTTTTTTTTTGATTGGTCAGAATTGGATTTGAGGGAACCAATGACTTTTGCACAATTTTTATCCTTTATTGAATGATTATCTGTGGGCTGGCTAGGGCTCTGATTCCCTAGCACCCATCAGTCTCTCACTTCCTGCTCACTTCCCCCAATCTTACAAAAAGGAGGATGCAGATAGTTGCTTTAATTCTTCCTGTTTCCAGGACCTCTGCCCTGCCTCAGGGGTATAACTTAGAGGTAGAATGCCCTGCTTTTAATACCCACCCCCTCAAAAAATATTACTTGGTTTAAATATATGCAATATATAAACTTTGTATACCTACTATACAATGCCTCACAATCATAGTATACATGTCAAGGACTTATATCATGTAAACAATAAATATAGCCATTTGTAATAATTACCAAAGTCCATTTAATCTTAAATAAACTTGAAAGTTCTCTCATTTTTAATTTTAATGAGTAATGAGAATATGTTTTTTTCATAAAATTGTAATTTTTAAACTTGGATTTTGAAATCAATATTGGCTTTGCTCTACTTACTTATTAATAGTTTAAAACTCTAAACACAGTTAAAAACTTAATGAATCAAGTGCAAATGTTACTATGAAGGAAACAGGAAAGAAACAAGAGCAGATAAAGATAAGACATTTAAATAGTAGAACACAGAAAGTTGACATGAAAATAGAAAATTTTCTGGGAAGTATAGAAATCAATAGATGGAGGATATATTTAAACTCCAGAAGAAATATTAAGTGAGCCAAAGAAAGACAGAATTTGAAGACCGAAAGGATTCACTATGCTATAGACTGAATCAATGAGAAAGTAAGACACAGGGGCAATGTTCCAAAATCTTAAGAAAAATATAAAATTTTGCAAGCTTCTGCACAGAAAGTAGAAGGAACCATAGAACAGAATGACAGCTAAATTCTGTACTGAAAAGTTGTATTCATGAAGTTTGAATTGTATCAATGGTCAATTGAGAGAAAACACTTGAAGCTATGAAGCCTTATCTGAAAAGATAAAATAAAGATGTTACAAAATAGTGAGGAGCAGATAGTATATAAACCACATGCCATAACTGAGCAAAATTGCTGAAAATGAATACTTCCTGAACCGCAATGGACCAGAACAGCAACCTAAACATGGGGGAAGAAGAATGAAAATATTGGTGAGCAATGAATCACATTGGGGAATTTTAATTACATTGCTCAATAATCATTGGGAGTTTCAAATTTCTAACTTAAATTAGGTTAAGAACATCATATATCAATTTGGACATCTATGATATCAACAGATATAACATGGTAGCCATGTAAGAAGAAAATCATTCTGGGATCTTTCATAAGAAAAAAAATATGTATCATAATATCAGAAAAATGATCAGAAAAGTATACATGTTTTTAAAAAGACATATTGAATATGTCAGACATTGGAGCTGGGTCAGAAGTGAAAGAAAATCAGAGTGTGTAATTGAATGAAGAAGAAACAAAATGAGAGGTAACCAAGAGCAAACTGGGTGTAGAGCAGAGGGATGCCAAGGTGCTTTCACAGCTTTGTGTTTATTGGCTGGTTCATTCCACACTTTACTTCCACAGGCCCCCTTTTTCATATTGTATAGCCTCATCCACACTCATCTTAAAATGTCCAGTTCACTAATTAAAAGAAAACTCTTTACTTAATGGTTCTCCATTTGAATTTTTTTTCTCCTGATGTCTATTTCTTAGCAAATTCATGAAATTTAAGATAATAAATGACCATTCTTCTTTCCCCAAATACCCTTGAAGACATTAGCATATATAAATACAGGTGATAATAACAATCTCTTGATTTGTCTTCTCGGTACACATACAGCAATATATTAAATACTTCTGTCAATAAAAATGGACATAAATATTTTCCGTTTTAGACTTTCCTGCCTCTTTCCAAAAAGTGTCTCTAATATGTTATAGAGAGTAAAAAACCTGAAATACACACATTCCTCAAAATGCCATGTCTTTTCCCTCTGTGCTCTTGATCATAGTGTTCTTTAAAACTCACATTTTCTAACTCTTTTTTCATCTATCTATCTATCTATCTATCTATCTATCTATCATCTATCATCTATCATTATCTTTCTATCATCTATCTGCCATGGGGTATATATATCTCTTCAGGGATCATGTATTAATGTTTAGAGTTGATATAATTAAGTCATGAGTGTTGTAATCTCATTGATTATAATGGATTTCCAAGGCCTAGGTGGTAACCTAGAACTGTGAGGTATGGCTATAGAAAGTGGGTCCCTGGGGTGTGGCTTTAGGGAGTGTGCTTCTGTCTTTGAATCCACTTACTTGTTTGCACTTTTCTTCCAGGTTGCAGGATGTGAAAGCAGAGATTTTCTCTCTCTCTAATTCCCTCTGTCATGTGTTGAGCTTCAGATCCTGGCCTCATGTGACCTGAACCTTGAATCTCCAGAAAACCGTAATTAATGAATCATTCTTCCTTTATGTTGTGTGGTCAGTCACTTTGGATTATAGTAGTGAGAATGTTGACCAAGATATTATCACATTAAATATTAATTTATGTTTTAAGACCTAGCTCAATTCTGTTCCTCCATCATAGTTCTCTACTAACCTCATCTAAGTTATTTACTCTATTCAACAGAATTGTATTAATATCTTAATATGTCATTGTAGCATTTTTTTGTAGTTAATATTTTTTGCGGTACTGTGGAATGAACCCAGAGACATTCCTCCTCTGAACTACATCCTCAACCCTATTTTATTTTTATTTTGAAATATGATGTCACTAAGTTTTAGAGGTCCTCATTAAGTTGGTGAGACTGGCCATGAACTTGTGATTCTCCTGTCTCAGCCTCAAAGTACAGGTGTGTACCAGTATGCCTGGCTTTGTAATTAATTTTGATCTTATCAATGGTGCATATCAGAATCAGAAGATTAATGGTATATACCTCTTAGACTTATTTTATATAAAATAGTTTATACTTAGTAATTTTTCAATAAATAAAAATTGAGTGAGTAAATGAAAGTGTACTCCTCTTACATAGAATAATATTAAGTACACTTACTCTACTTTTCTATTTGTTAGTTTATTAATTTACTAAAATGGAGACTACTTCTACAGCAGTCTTCATTTCACATCATTTCATTAAAGTGGTAGTAGTGGATAAAGCTAATTACCTTTCTAATTTGTTAATTATATCATTTTAATACATTTGTCATGTTATAACAAATAAAAAAACCCTAATCATTAAAATACTCAGTCTAATTGAAATTTAAAATTATCTTGGGATTGTAGATTAATAGTTCTGACATTTAAAGCTAATTTCAATGTAGGCTTTATAATTACAAAATACAAACTTTTCCTATGAAAAGGTAATTTGCATGTATAAATTAAACAGAATAGTTATATTTCTTACTGAACTGTTTGCATGCATTATCTAAAAGTTATTTTAAACTTTTAGAAAACTTTGCCTTTCATTAATTTATATGCTTTTAAACCATTATAGAACTGGACTCTTTTTATCCAAATAAGAGAAAATTAATCTCTCAAAAACATTATCATTTGATGTTTTGATAGTCAAACAACCAGAAGTTTAAAAACTACATTAAGTAAATTTAGCCACTTTAATTTTAAGCATCCTATTTGTGAGGTGTACAACTTAGCAATAAATTATTTGATAAAAGATGAACTACTTCAGTAGCCATGAAAGTTAAACAGAGAAACTCTAAATACAATATTTTTTTATTTTTATGCTTTTATCAGTTCATAGTAATTATACATCATAGTGAGGTTCAATGTGACATATACATACATGTACACAGCTCTTGGTATATTTACTTCAACATCTGAAACTATTCCCCCACCTCCATCCTTATACATGTTAGTGAAATTGATAGAATACCTTCATATCTTGCCATAGTATTATTTAAACTGTCTTCTCTTCAATCCTCCTTTTTGTTCTCCAATTTTCCTATCCCAATATTCTTCTACTATTCTCCTGATGTCTCTTCATGTTTCCTATTTTTCTCTAGATTCCACATATGAGAGAAATTGTTTGACCCTTGATTTTCTGAGACTGGCTTCTCTCACTTAGCCTAATATTCTCTAGTTCCACCCATTTTCCTGCAAATGGCAAGTTTTTAACCCTACTACCTGTCATATTTTTGTTAATTGCATATACATGAGGAATAGTACAGTTAAGATCTTACTAATGTTACAAAAGTTCAATAAAGGCTTTATAAGATCACAAAAGGCCTTCTGATGGTGGACCCTTTCCTGACCTGATATGCATGAAAATACATGTGACATTGATAGCATGGCTTGGTTAACTCATCTGTTATCTGAAATCAGGCAATGAAAAACCCAAGCCAGCTTGGAGTGACAAGGTTACTTTCATGATGGATGGCTGAAGAAATACTTCTTGAGAAACAGCACTTACAATTCAATTGCCTTCTTCATTGGTAAGCAGCTTACTTTGCTCCAGTGGGTATGTTATCTGCTTTTTGGAAGACACAGCAAGTCTACTGACTCACAAAGTAAGGCAAAAAAAAAGAACTTTGGATTGAAATGAATTTCCTCCTATCTCCTATAATATCCTACAGGTAAATTCTTTCTACTGAGCAGCTCTTTTTTATTGGTGTATTGGAATTATACATCTTAACAAGGTACAAATGGGTAGAGTCATACATGCACCTGGCATTCATTTAGTGATTGACTTTGATATGTTTGTGAATGTATATCATGTACATTAGGGTGTTTTCCTCTCTCCTCATCTCTTTACTTTTAATTATCACCTTCTTTGCACATCTAAGGTTTTTCTTTCTTTATTAAGAGTGACTCCTATGATCTACTTTCTCCCTAGCATCTGCATATTAGAAAGGGTATCCAATTTTTTACTTTTTATCTCACTTAGCATAATGTCTTCTAGTTCTGTCCATTTCCCTGCAAATGACATGATTTTGTTCTTCTTTATAGCTGAGTAAAATTCCATTATGTACATATCCCATAATTTTGTAATCCTTTCATCTGTTGATGGACTTCTTGGCTGGTTCCATAGTCTGGCAATCATGAATTATGTGGCTATAAATATAGATACAAATGCATTATTCTGGTAGTTTGGTTTTTATTCTTTTGGAATATAGTAGGTTCATTCCCATTCATCTGAGGATCTTTCATACTGCTTTCCATAGTGGTTACACTAATTTGCAATCCCACCAACAGTGTATCAGGAGTCCCACTTCTCCATACCCAGGCCAGCATTTGTTGTTGTTCATGTTTTTAATGATTGACATTCTATTTGGGGTTAGGTGAAATCTCAGGGTAATTTTGATTTGCATCTCTGATTGGTAATGATGTTGAACATTTTTTTAAGCATTTATTGGCCATTTGTATTTCTTCTTTTGTGAAGTGTCTATTTAGTTCACTTGCTCCTTTTTTGATTGCGTTATTTGTTTTCTTAATGATGAGTTTCTTGAGTTCTTTCTATATTATAAATAATAGTCCTCTATCAGAGAAGTATTTGGAAAAAATTTTCTTCCAGTCTGTTGGCTCTTTGTTGAGGTTCTTGATAGTTTCCTTTGCTGCACAGAAGCTCTTCAGTTTAATGCAATCCCACATATTGCTGCTAATTTGACAATCTATGTCTTAACTCATTTCCACATGTCACTTTATCAAATTTTAAATAATATTTAAAATATTTTGTAGGTTAGCTAACAGCTTTTATCATTGGTAATTTGTTGTTTTTCTGAACAATATCTTATTTCAAAGTCTGCATCCTATGGTAAGAGTCACATGTTTATTGATTCACCAAATATATAAAAACTAGTGTAAATTTTTATGGAAAATTATGTTATTCATTTGGACATTATTTAATCAGAAATGATATTCTTTGAAATAACCCACTGTAGAAATTGTCTAATTTGTCTAAATAACCCATTCCTGACTTTTCAATATAAAAATAAATATATATCATTAATTAAAATTCTGTTTACTTAATATTTATAATGGTTGCTTTCATCTTTTTCTTAATTTAAAATGAATTCTGGGTTGTTTCTTAAAAAATGATTCCATTATTAATAACTTATATACACATATTCATTTAATTTTGCTTCTCTTACCTATCATACATCTGAACATTTAATGGTTGTTTGTTATTAAAGACACCAAGTCATTACTTCTATGGACTAGTAAATCAACAAATATTCTTTAAAGTATTATTTTTTTATATTGCAGATTAAATACAGGGGCATTCTGTCTCTAAGCTACATTCTCAGCCACCCACTTCTTTTCCTTTGGTTTTATTTTTATTTTGAAACAGAGTATTGCTAAGTTCCTCAGGCTGTCCTCAAACCTGCAATCTTTCTCTTTAAGTTTCTCAAGTATTGTGAACAGGAGTATACTACTATGCCCAGCATCAAGGTAAATCATTATATGAGAAAAACATGTTATATTTATATAATCATTTCAAGTTACAGAGCATCTAAGTCAAATCCTTAAAATGCATCCTGAAAGTAGCAGTTAAATATGAGTTCCCAGATTCCAAGTTTGCATTTCCAAATGATTTCCCCTGAATTGTTGATAAAATAAATGACATTTTTATTGTTTTTACCTAGTTAACTCTTAGTCCTGGACAAGCACTAGCTACCACTTTGGTCTCATCTTTGTATGACTACTACTGCTTTGTAGTCTTATAGCTAGTTTACATAATGTTCCCATTGGTAACATGTTATACAGAGATTCTATTTGATGCCTCACATTCACTCAAACCATCATGAAACAATAAAGCCAGCTCTGGTGACTCTTCCTAATGATATCTTTCTTTTGTTTTTCAGATAATTTTGTTTCTGACTTTCATCTGTGCCATTTGACTTAAGAGAAATTAGTACAAGTTGGGATGGAATGATGCTGACAATAAATTATCTTAAAAATGAAGCAATATCAGAAGAGAAGTTATACTGGCTTAAATAGACCAAGATTACTGTAATAGAAATGGTAAATACAATTCTAACTTTTCATTGAAACTGCATCAGACATTCTTTTTACATTTTTGTTAGAGATTGAATGTTTTATTTCAGGCAGAAGTTTTAAGAAGAGATATTTGTAGGATTGGGAACAAATTGTTAGGTACCTAGCTAGGAATAAGCAGGCAGGACAAGAGGACAGGTAAGAGCCTTACTGTCCTATATATATAATTTGGCTATTATGAATTGTGCTTCTGTGAACATGGGTATGCATATATTACTGTAGTTCTCTGGTTTCAACTTTTTGGAAAGATACCCAGGAGTGTTAGAGCTGGATCATATGGTGGAACCATCCCCAGTTTTCTAAGGAATCTCCACACTGATCTCCATAGTGGCTGAACTAATTTGTAATTCTCCCAACAGTGTAGAAGAGTTCCTATTTCCCCACATCCTTGCCAACATTTATTGTTATTTGACTTCTTGATGATTGCCATTCTGATTGAGGTTAGATGGAATTTCAGTGTAGTTTTGATTTGCATCTCCCTGATTGCTAATGATCTTGAACATTTTTTAATGTGTCATTTGTATCTCTTCTTTTGTGAAGTGTCTATTCAATTCAGATACCCATTTCTTGATTGGGTTATTCGTATTTTTTCTAGTTAAAGTCTGTTAAGTTCTTTGTATGTTCTAGATATTAGTCCTCTGTTAGAAGGATAGTTAGAGAATATCTTCTCCCATTCCATAGGCTTTCTCTTTAGACTCCTGGTGGTTCCTTTTGATGATCAGAGACTTTATAGTTTAATGCTATCCCACTTATTAACTCTTGTTTTAATTTCCTGAGCTTTGGGGGTCTTGATGATAAAGTTTCTACCTGTGTCTGTTTGTTGGAGTGTTGAACCTATGCCCTCCCCTGATGTCCATCAACAGATAAATGAATTACAAAATTATGGGAAATACACACAATGGAATTCTATTCAGCAATAAAGAAGAATAAATAAGGTCATTTGTAAGAAAATGGAAAGACCAGGAGAACATTATGTTAAGTGAGATTAGTCACTCATAGAAAGTAAAGTGGTATATGTTTTCTCTAATATGCACAAGCTAGGGAGTAACTGGAATGCTAGAGGGTACTCCAGATTATGGAGGAGA
Organism: Graphiurus murinus; assembly: GCA_004027655.1. NCBI lineage: Eukaryota > Metazoa > Chordata > Mammalia > Rodentia > Gliridae > Graphiurus > Graphiurus murinus. The sequence continues at coordinate 9,213 of PVLC010019568.1, forward strand.
AACCTCACTGTAGACAGAAAAATGGTCTAAGGGAAACGGAGGGGAAAGATTGAGGTTCATTAATGGAAATACTACCATCTACCATGTGTACATATGTGAAAACACCTACGTCCATTATAGTACTCTGTATTGGGAAGAGAGAGGATATGGAGAGGTGGGGGAGAAGCAAGTGCTGTGTGCATGTATGTCATTGTCAACATGATTTACATTATGATGTGAGACTATAATGTACTAATAAAGGCACATAAAAAGAAAATAGATAGAGATTGATTCAGCTGTGATCAGAGGCTTCCAGTCTATTACATTACAGCTTTAGATTTCCCACCCAATGCAGTTAATGTACAGTTGCACTAAGCTGTGACATAAAACCCAAAAGTAATCACCCTAAATTACTATTCATGATGAGGAGTGGAATTTCTGGAGAGTTTAAAAACTCACCATGTGTCAGACTAGAGTTCTCATTCTCTCTCTCTCTCTCTCTCTCTCTCTCTCTCTCTCTCTCTCTCTCTCTCTCTCCACTCTTGGACTAGCCAGCTCTGTGACCCTCTTGTTAATCTTACCCAAGAGCCTTTCATGCCTACCGTATCTGCATCTTACAAATGAAATTTTTCCTTTGGGGATACAAGAATGGAGGGAAACTCACAGCTCTGTAATATAAATGGTGCAACTATTTAGATATAAGCAAGGTAAGATGCTGACTCCCCTAAAATCACACAGCCATGCCCCTAGCTCCTCACTCTAACCCTAGTTCCCTGCCCTTTTTAGAAATCCCTGGTGCTTTTTGGATTCCATGATCAGGCCATAATGTGCCTGGCTCTCCCATCTTCATGTTCTCTTTCATCCTTCTTAGTAGCTTCAGTGGGCAATTCTCTTTCCTTTCCCACTCTTCTGCCAGAGCGGGAAAACAAACTCTAGTAAATCCAATCTTACAGGTGTAAAGTTCTTGGACAAGCACCTTCCTCAAGCGCTCATGCTCAGAGCCTACTGGCTGCTGAGGGAATAGGCTATATGCTGCAACATAAGTACGTTTCATATAAGTGTGTCATCCTGGATGAATGCCATTTTGACTGACTCCATTGAGGGTGGACTGGCTCCACTTTAGTATTCAATGCAAGCTATTTTAATGGAAGGAACCCTTACTTTCCCCACCCCATGATGCCATTTTGACTCAATCTTCTCATAGAGAGTAACATTTTATAATCATGCCTGGTCACCTGGTCTTTAAATGAATAGCACAATTCTTTTTCTCCCTAGAGAACAAGTCAATAAGTTTTAGGGTTTGCAGAGTGCTTTAACAGGAAAAAAATTAATTTAAGATACTAACTTTTTTTTGTCTAATGTCTTCTTGATTTCAGGGGTAAATTAGAACTGTTTAAATTAGGTAAGTGCAAAACACAATGAATGTTTTAAAATTCACTTGGCTTCTTAAAATCTTAGATAACAGGATGACTTTGTTTGGGGGAGGGGGTCTTTACTAAAGGCAACACAGTCTTCCAAAAAGTGGGTTTCTAGTCAATGTGCCATTTTATATACAAGATTATACAATGCTTGCTTTGATGGGAAAACTATCAAAAACTACAAAATATGTTGTTTTTGTTGGGAAAAAGGTAATTTTATCTATTTTAAGCACATATTTAAGGAAGAATGAAAGCATGGTAACCAGCTCTGGAACCATGGCTCTGGCTCCTGAAAAACAAGCCAGACTGACCTCTACCTAGGTGTGTGGGGGCTGTGGTGCATATTTGATGTACATTGGGCTGAACTTTAATCAAGCCTCTCTATATAGATTTCTGCTAAGGGCTTGCTCACAGTGCTGCACAGCAAGCTACCTATAGCTTATTCACCATCACCTGTGGGGCCCCTTCTACCATCAATGGCCCTCTAGGTTCCATCTTTGTCTCACTCTATGGCACCACGTTGGAATCCCATTTCCCCACACATGTGTGTTGACTTGAACTGCCATCTTGCCTCACCTTCCCCCCTGCCTCAATTTTTTTCCTCTTGCTTTTTTGAGCTCATAGTAATTCTTTGTTATTTTCCTGATAGATTTACCTTTTTTGTGTGTGCTTAGTTGATTGATTTATTTTTATTCTATCTAAGTGGAGGCTTTTGGGCCCTCTTTTTGTTTTGTTTTATTTTCTCTCTTATTGTCCTATTGAGATTACTTCTAAGTTTCATCCTGGATTCAAAGAACAGAGACCATCCCTTTTTTAGAATCTCACAGGGAATAAAAATGGGAGTATTTGGTATGGATTTCTTGCCATTGGAGACAAGGTGGTGACTTAAATCAATTTATTGTCAGCGATGACTGACTAACTCTTCCCCAAGCACACCCAAATGTATGTGTTTTTCCCATGTCTGTGCCATGCAATAAAATCTGCAACAGGATATGTTTTGGTTTCTGGAAGCTCTAAGTGTGGCAGGCACTCTCCAAAAAGGGTATCTATAACTTTCTTATCTACCTGTGGGGCCCAATACCTGGTAAGTGAAAGCTATAAAATTTTTGTTTTCTGTATTTTTATATATATTTGTATAGAGGGGTATTGCTTATTATGTTGTGTATAATGTCTATAAGATATCATAATTGGAGTATAGATAAATGAGTACTCATAAATTAAGAAATTTTAAATCCAAATGTGTTTTAGTTTATGTAATTTTAATCTATGACAAGTAAGTGGTCTTATAAACAAATATAGTTTATAAGATAAAGATAAAGATGTCCGTAAAGCTATTAGCATATATATTTTATCTTCCTAAGTGGCTAGGTAATCAATGTTATGTTTGCCTCTGTAAGATACTTTAAGCTACAGTGTTCATTGCTTTTAGGGTGTTTCATTGATTTAAAAACAAAAGGTTTAAATGTTAACATTGCTCAGTTGGTATTTTTGTTTTTAGAAGTAATCTATAAATAACTTGTTTAAATTAGTTAAAGTAAATTAAGATAAATGCTTTGTGGAAAAACTAAAAGGTTTAACAAGCTTGGGCCTCCTTTCATGGCACAGGACTGGAACTTGAGAAAGCTAGACAGGCAGATTTTCAGGATCTGACAAGGCTGGCCAATACTCTTTCATCCCCAGGTTTTGGGCTCCAAACAGGATGCCCCAAGGACCCGGGGTACAAAAGATTTATATATTTGAGGGAAGAAGGGGATGCTCACTCTCTCAAGTCTCTATGACTTCTCCTCAGAACACTGTACTTCTCTGGATTCTCTTCTGTAATCTATTCAAGCAAGAAAAAGAGGTACATGTTCTTTTGTAATGCACATTGGCCCAATACAAATTAAATGATCAAGAAGCATGGCTCTTAAATGGGAGCCTTGATTTTAATGCCATATTCTATCTAGTTCTTTTCTAGCATTACCAGAAAATATGAACATTGCTTCCATAGATCCAAACCTTATGATCCTAAAGGACAGCCTTGACTTCTGCAAAACTTATAAATTAAATTCATTATGGCAGTGTTAAACTTCCAGTCTCCCCTATTTGTCGCCAATGCAAGGGATAAAACAAAACCTCTAATGGAACTACTGCAGGAATCCATCCAGTAACACCCAGACCCCTGACCTAAAGTCTTCTGGTCCCCTTTTAGTGAACCTACATATGAAGTCTAACAAGTTCCTTCTCCCACTATATGCTGGACTTTCCTCTAATTTTTTTAGATATGTTTTCTATAGGAGCTAGCAAGCCCAAGGGGCCAACCTATTAGAGTAGAAGCTCCTTTTTCTTTGCAGAATCTTAAGTAAAATAGGATCTGGAAAAAGTATAAGATGACCCTGAGTGGCATATTAAAGAGTTCCAAAGTTTAACTATTGCAGTTTCTTTACCTGATCATCATTTGTTTTCTACCCCTGAGAAAAATTTAGGCAGGAAATCACCTGTTTTGTATTGAGAGATATAGCACAGCGAGGCAAGCCTAAAAATTATAACAAACTATTTACTGTAGATTAAGGCCTCAGTGAAAATTTCACAGTCTTCTGAGAGGTCTCAAAAGGTTTTTATTAAATACACCCACCCTGAGACCTAACACCCCTAATGGGACATTAAATCTAAGTGACACATTCCTCACCCAATTTGTCTCAGACATGAAAAGAAACCTACTAGGTCTTTTATAAACAAGACCAGGATATAGAGGAAAAAGATAAAGGAGAGGCAGGTCCAATAATTGGCTGCTCTAAAAGTCTAATGGCCAACTCCAGGTTGACCCCCCAGGAGATCCTTCCCCAAGGAAGTTGTCAGCTATTTTGGGAAGCATGAACAGTGGTAAAGCAAATGTCTGGAGGAGACAAAGGGCCCTGGGCACCCTGTCCTATATGCAAAGGCTAGATTGTGGAAAAGAGACAGCCCCAAGGGCCAAAGGGGCCACAAGTCAGACTCCCCACTGTTGGCTCTGGACTAAAGGTGTTCTTTACTCCAGTTTCCACATCAGAGATCACCACCAAAGGGGCTAAACCCAGGGCAACCTTGGTCCTGGCAAGTAGGACCACAATTTTTCTTTATGTCTAGGACCTGCCTATTCTGTGTTAACTTCATATTCAGGAGTCTTTTCCTCTCCGTATCCTGCCAGTCAATGTAGGCAAATAAAGACCAAAGGAATGGTAAATTATACTGTCTTGTAGTATTCCTGGGAAAGCTTTCTGTTTGCTCACTAATTTTTTCTTTTTTTTATATATCAAAGCTCCCTAACCCTATCTTGAAAAGGAAATATACCTCAACTGGTGGGAGCTCATTTGGTCTTTTCTCCCCAGTCACAGGTAAGAGACTATTCATATGTAAGGGACTCTTTAAAATTATAAAGTTATCAGACATTCTATCTTTATGTCTCAATATCACTACTAGGGTTCTAGGCCTTCCCTGCTCTGGTTAATTTTGTAGAGGATAAGAGTTTTTACCCAGGGAAAGACTGGAAAACTTACATAGTTATCCCTTTTCAAAAGTACAAATTTTGGGGGGGTCTTTATCAATACCTTCACAGGCTAAATAGAATTTTTTCCCACCAGGAAAAAATGTACACAGGAGCTATTCAGGCCATTCCTATACACTGACATGATGCCTAATACAGAAAAAAACTGACCTAACCATATAACATACAAAAATTCTGACAGGCAGTATACATGCCTATGAACAAAAAGTAGAAATAAAGCAACCAGGTAGAAACTTCTCTGTAAGTCTGAAAACCAGTCCCTTAGTAAGGGTTGGAGGGGCAGCGCTCCAGGATTCTAGTTAATTCCTCTTGAGGGCCCCCTTTACCATCCAATCTGACAGACATCAAAGTATCTGGAGTTTCTAGCTATAGACATCACTACAGGGTCAAGCTGTGGACTACACCAGATGAAATTGATCATTCCCCAGAATCACCCACCAATAACTATACCTGCACATTCATAGAAGACTTCCAGTGTCTTTTCAAAAGACTAATAAGTAGGTACCCTTTAACCTATACCCCAACACTAGTGAGCACCTATCCTGTGATTCCTACTTGTCCTTGGATACTTGGCTTTTGTCATCTTTCTACTCTTTTGACTCTCAACCATTGGAACATGCCTCCATTCATGTTAGGATTTATATTCTTCTGTAGCCCATATACACCACTTGATTCTGTCTATCACATCTATTTGCTTGTAACACAAGCAGCTCAAAGGCTACCACAAGCTGCTAATTCTTATATACTTGCCTGTTGACTCTTTAAATTACAACATTGGACATGATTATAGTGGTCAAAGAGGGAGTATGCATTATGATTCAGGAAAAAAATTCTGCTGTTTATGTCAGCATGTCAGGTTATGTGCAGAAAAGTTTTTAATGCTTAACAAAAAGAGCATCCAACCTGATGGATCACGCTATCCAAGGATAGATATCATGGAAGGAAATGTGGTCTCTTGTCTCTTGCCCTACATAGGGCCTTTAGCCACAATACTCATATTCTTACTCTTTCTCAATTGTCTTTTAAACTTGTTAACAAAGTTTGTTTTTTCCTGGTTCCAGGCTATCAAACTTCAAGTGAGAATCAGACTAGACTGCCAACCCTTCTCTACAATGGATAATGACTACTACTGGAGACCTCTGAGCTAACCTGCCTTCCAGGAAGGAGCTTATCCTGTCCCAACAAGCTCTACCCTGACAGACAGTAAGAACAGGGGATCCTGGCATGCCTACATACCTATCCAGCTTAAACAAACTACAGAAGATGGGCAATCACCCATATTCCCCAAATTATATCATGGCCTCTAGCTCTTAAGGTGGAATGTTAGGTAGCTCGCAAGGAATAAGTAGGACAGAGAAAAGGACAGAGTAAAGCCTTCTCAAAAGGAGATGCAAGGATTGCCCTACCCAACTATGATCAGATACTTACAGCCTATTACATTGCAGCTTTAGATTTTCTACATGATGCAATCATGTGCAATTGCATTAAGCCATGGTGAGAAACCAAAAAGTAATATCCCAAAATTACTATGCATGAAGAGGGGTGGAGTTTCTGGACAGTATGAAAACTAACCATGTGGCAGAATGGAGTTTTTTCAAAGTCTCTTTAACTTCACTCTTGGAGTAAAAGCCAGCTTCTTGACCCTCCTGTTAAATCTACCCAATAAAGCCTTTTATGCCTACACTATCTGTGTTGCTCCCAACTGAGAACTGAGGGAAACTCACAGCCCTGTAGTATAAAGAAGATAGACATTGTATAAAAGTTCTAAGCCACATATGACATGAATAGTTTCAGTGCATATTCCTGCTTCCATATCTAGATGGAAAGTCCTCCTGAGTTTTTTCCAACTCAGAATATCACAGATGATTATATTTAAACATGGCTGAGATTCACAGAGCTTAACTTCTGGGAAATGATTCCTCACAATAATTGTGGCATTGGCACATAAAATGTTTTAAAAAAAGAAACTCACAGATGTGAAATAAAAGGAAAGATGGTACATAAAACGAGTTAGCAGAGTTTCATAGGGAAAAGATAATATTATTTTCTCAGACACTACAAAAGCACAGTAGTGTTGTACTGTAATGTTCCATACACAAGTAAAACAAATGGAATTTACAGTTTTTCTCTCAACCTCTGACAAAAAATATACGAACATTTTCTTTAAATTTATGTTATTGCAGCAAAGATGAGGCTGCAACCAATGACCATCAATGTTTTAGGCCACAATATTTCCATTTCAGATGAGATTTAGTAAATAGACATAATTTATAAATAGGAGTTGTAAATAAAATATGTTCTACTTATTAATATATGTTTAAAGACAATGAAAAGAATTCTGAAATTACTACATTCCTTTTTATATCTTGTTTTGAGTGGGTTCAGCGTTGGATTGTATAATAAGGCTAGCTGTCAGAGGTCTCCTTCTACCTTTAGTGTTTCATGGTCACCTTCATGGAGTAGTGAAGCCTTCCCAAGTACTGCAGAACTTTTCTTCAATCCAGTCTTTCCTGAGATATATTTCTAATCTCTACATTGTAGATAAACCCATATACTCTATATGTGAAGCTTGACAATCAAGATAAAAAATAGCACTCATGAAAATGCTTCCAATTTTTAAAAGTATGGCATGATGCTAACCGTGATAATGATGATGATGATGATAATAATAATAATCATAAGAAAAAGAAGAAGAAGAAGAAAATACTAATAAGAACAAAAATTTAAGCTTGAGCATGTTTACTCTGAATTAAGTTAAATCATTTTAACATGAATTTTCTAATATTAAATAAATAAGAAATCATCAATGCCCATGAAGGACAACTGAATTACTTCAAGGAAAAAAATATACAGAGTCCATAAGGGTCTAGAATAGGTAAGTTTAGCTTATCAGTAATAATTTGTACTATGGAGACAGGCATGGTGGCACACTCTTGTAATTAAGGAGGTAGAAGTTTCACAGTTTTGTATTAAGTTCACATAATTATTATATCTTGGATAATATATGTTCTGCAATATACAGAGAACCAATAATATTTGTTGGAAGACTGACTAAAATTCTAATAGAGTGTTATGATGAGGGCTATTGTGTATTTGTTCATGAAAGTATTTAGTCAGAATGACTATAATTTCTTCCATAAATGTTTCACCAGTAAACTCATTCGACCTGTTACTTAACAATTCACTTGTTCTGGACTTGGATAATAATAAAGTAATTCCATATTGGGCTTGGATAATTATAAAATAATTCCATACTATGAATTTTCCTTCTGTAGGGCAGATCACCACATGTTGTGTAGAATGTAGATATTTTTAAATAACAATATTTATAGATTCCTAACTATCTATTGTTGTACTTAAACAATCTATGAATAGTACAAAAATATCTCCCAATTACTATTTTATAGCTTCAATAGTTTAGCTATGTTTGGATTAATTGAGAGGGTTCTGAAGTTAAAATTTGGGGGCCATATACCCAATTATTTTGACACTGTAGCCTTTGAGTAGAGAACAAAACATTCTTTTAAAAATGTAGACAATCATAAATATAGATAGATAACATGAAAATAAAATATAAATAAAGTAATGGTCATCAGAGAACATGAATGTGGAGGGAATATGAAAATACATAGAAGAAACCCCGTTTGATGGTGCATACCTGTAATCCCAGTTCTTGGGAGACTGAGACAGGAAGCTCCAAGCAAATTATAAGTAAAATAAGGCTGTGTTGTATTTCAGACATTGATGTGTTCAATCCCCAGAAACACAACAAATAAAAAAAAGAGAAAAAAATCTTGGAAGTTGTGATATTTAATTCTGCCTTGAAAAGATGGAGAAAAAATATCCAAATTTATAGAAGCAATCAGATTTGAAATACAGACTTATTTCATGAAAAAGATATATAATTTTTGAAGATATATACACATTTCTAAGGAGCTCTACATTAAATAAAATGGTAAAAAAAATGTAGCAAATATGTCATGAAAGTAATGAAGGTAAGTTCTAAAAGAAAAAGTGTCTGTGTCTTTTTGAGGCTGCCGAAGATTGGAATGGTTTAAAGGGATGTTTTATTCTATTGACAGCAGAAACCAGTCTTAGGGATTCAAGTTATATTGGTGAGAGGTGAGGCCTAGACAATTTTTATTTTTTTAAGCTGCCCAGGAGATTGTAATTTGCTTCTAATACTGAAAATAACACAGGAAGAAAGAAAGGCACAATTATGAGACATATGAAACTAATAAATAGAAGAAAAGTAAAACTGTGAACAAATTATGACTAGATATGGTTTTTGTTTTGTATCTATAAAGCTGAAATATTGTAATTATTTACAGAAACAGAATGAGAAAACACCCAACATAATATCTCAATTATGGTCGTAACTGTAAAAATGTATTGAACACAATATTTGTTAAATGGGTTATTGGGGGTGGACATGGTTTTTGTGTGAAGCAAAACATTTATTTATCAGCCGTGGGTGGTGGTGCATGTTTATAATCCCAGTACTTGGTTGGGAGGAGGGGGGCTGAGACAGAAGGATTGTAGGTTTGATGACAGTCTCAGCAATGTAGTATGGCTCTCAGTAACCTAGCAGGATCCTGTTCCAAAACAAAAAATAAAATGGGTTAACAATGTATCTCAGGGGTAGAATGCCCCTGAGTTCAATCCCCAGTACCAAAAAATAAGTAAATAAATAAGTAAAATTCATTTATCATAGAACTTGGAGCAAAACTCTGATAACCCTTAAGGGCATGCCTTTATGTGAAATGAACAAGGATGGAGCATAGTCTATCAGCATGGAGGAGGTTATTGCAGTCATAAGAACACAGGAATTATGTAAGGTAGAAGATATATAGAAAAAAAGCCGATGGCTAAGAAATGGTCACTGATGTTTTCTTTAATGAGAGCAAAGAGGAAATAGGTTGAAAAAACTTTTATATAATATTTCTTCTGCATGTTTGAACATTAATAACATGATAATAATTTCCAAAAAAATTATCACAGTAAGATATAATTTATTATTTACCTTTCAGACCCTTCATTGAACTATGTTTCTTGAGCATACAGAAGTTGCTCTTTATTTACTTCCTTCAGAGTAACTAGAAGGCAAGTGATAGGTATTTACTTAGCCAGCTTTCAGACACTGTGATCAAAACACCTGATAAGAATCACTTAAAAAGGGAAAGATTTATTTTGGCTCAGTTTCAGAGAATTCAATCCATGGTGGGCCAATTTTATTGCTTTGGGCTTGAGGTGAGACAGAATATTATGGTGGAAGGTTGTGGCATGCTCATATCATCCAAGAAGCAGAGAGGGTGGGCGAGAAAAAGAGAGGAAGGTCTGAAAGAGAAGATACACCCTTCAAAGGCACTCCCCAAGTGACATACCTCCTCCAGGTACGTCCCACCTCCCAGTAGTCCATTCAACTATTCATGGATTAACCCACTCATGCAGTCAGAGCCCTCATGGTCCAATTTCTTCCCCAAAGCCTCATCTCATAACAGATGAGGGGACATTTTAGACCCAAGCCACAATAGTATTTAATGGGTATTTATTAAATCTATAAACAAAAGAAATCTCTCCCCATCTCTAGATATGAGACTTTAAGTTACCACTATTACTTTGTGATAGATGGTGAACCTGAAACTTTAGTTGGAAACAACCAATAATTGAGCATCTTACATATTTAAGTATTTAATATGAAAAACATTATTGGTTTGTTGAATAATATTAAATTAGGTGGTTTTTTTTTCATTGAAGGATTATTTCATTTCAGTATTTATACATATACATTCACCTGCGTTGCTTCATTTGTTCCACAGAACAATAAGTATACTCATTTTACCAAAAGAGGAAAGTTAGGACTTAAGAGAAGTAAAAAATTCTCAAAGAATCACATTCATTATAAGTGCAGAATGAGACAAAAAGGTGATATGCCCAGAAAAAATATAAAATGGGAGTCACAGAGGCAGAGTACGGCAAGGAGAGTAGTAACATAATAGAGTATGAAATAAACACATATATTATTTATTTTTGTGGCAAGTACAATTCTAAGGTGTTTCATTTTTAAATGTACCTTTAAATCTTTAAAATTCAACTATCGTAAGTGAGAAGCTATAATAGCACTCACTTTATGTTGATGAGAAAAATGAGCTCACATTTCAGGCATTTGTCCAAATTTACATACTAAGAGTGGAACTGTGATCTAAATTCGATACTCTAGGTCCTCACTATGCCATCCCACAGGAAAAAAGAGTGGTAAATAGTGTGGTGTCATATGTCAAATTAAGTAGTTAAAGGAATTAGAGGAATGACTGGACCCTTTAAATAAATACATAGAATATTCTTGCACTGAACCTTGCAGGAGAGAAAGAGATACCCCACAAGTAATTGTGCTCCATTTCTCAACATCGTAATAGCTAAGGGAGCAGAGTAAGAACAAGCAGTTATATGCTTTACCATCCACAATGTATAAAATGGGAATTAGTCCAAAAGCTGAACCTCAGAAATAGAATACAAAATCATGTAATTTCTTTATGCTTGGTTTAGAATTAGGTCTAAAGTCACAACATGTGGTTAATTTGTGGAGTGGCAGCAACAGGAGAGGTTAGCAAGTAAGTTTTATTAAATGTATTGAACTTTTGGAAAATTCAAGTCTTTTTATAGTTCAGTGACACAAATATAGGTTCTATGTCTTCTGCAGCTAAAGTAGACATCAATGATTGATTGACCACTTAGTGAGTTGTATATTTTAAAATTCCCTGTGAAATTTTATCTCAGAAACATTTTCTTTTTCTTTTTAAAAATATCTCTCTGGTGTGATGGAGAGAACAAGATTACTTGAGGAATTTGTTAAATGGAGATAACAGTCCAGTAACAAGGCGTTTTGTGAAGATTCTGTAAGATCTTGTCATTGCTCAGCCCAGTGAGTAGCTTTGGCAGCTTTATTCATAGAGTTCATTGTGTTTTCTGCTCCATTGATAAGCTTTGTGACTCTTCACAATACCTTTACTCCAATTAAACTGCTTCTAATTTGTTTAAAAAGACTAAAAAGTTCAAATAATATTAATGTCTATTATTTGATTCTAATTGTCTAAAATATTAGATAAAATGTTTATCATTATTCATTTTTAAATTTGAAGTAAGTGATGATAAGGAAAGAAAACATAATGGACAAGCTCTGTAAACACAAAGAATAACACTGACCATGTTGACATTAAAATTATTCACTATTTTGGTGCTGACATAAAACATAATTGGAGGTACAAAGTTAAATTGAAATTATATTAGTATCACATTCTATGATAAGAAAACAGATCCTATGTCTCTTTTACACATAAAAGTATTTCCTTTAGCTTCTGTTCCACCTACATAAAAAATCAAACATTATTTCCTATTCATTTTCTTTTTCTCTTCTTTCATTGCAACCCCAGCCACATTAAAATTCCAACTTAAAATTGTATAATAAATATTACTGCCAAGAGTGGTGACACATGCCTGTAATCTCAGTACTTGGGAGGCTGAGACAGGAGGGTTGCGGGTTCAAGGTCAGCCTCACCAACTTAGCAAGGTTCTCAGCAAGGGTTAGTGAAACCCTAAGCAGTTTAATGAGACCCTGTTTTGAAATAAAAATAATAATAATAAAATAAAAAGATCTGGAAGTGTAAGGTAGAACACTCCTGGATACAATCCCCCAGACAAAAAAAGGTTATAAAATTATTTAAAAATTATAAATATCCAACAGAGGACACAAAGATGTTTTCTTTATCCATGCTTTCCTATTTTTATTTTACATTATAAAGATTTTTTAAAAAACACTTGTAATTCCTCTGTCAGTTAATATAAATCTCACTTATTTTAAAGACACTGGAAAGTAAGGACCATTAGACTGCAACCAAAGAATAAGAGCACATAAAATAAGAATACAGCAGTAGCATTCACTATTATTTTGTTTGCAAATCACTTTAGGACCTCCGTGAGTTATTCTCAAAGTTTATGAGAGAGTTTTATAAATAATAAATATTTCCCATAGTTTTGTAATCCATTCATCTGTGGATGGACATCTTGGCTGCTTCCATAGTTTGGCTATTGTGAATTGAGCCGCTATAAACATAAATACACATGCATCGGTCTGATAGTTTGGTTTCCATTCTTTTGGGTATATACCCAGTAGTGGTATTGCTGGGTCATATGGTAGATTCATTCCCATTCGTCTGAAGATCCTCCATACTGTTTTCCACAGTGGTTGCACAAGTTTACACTCCCACCAACAATGTATTAGGGTTCCCACTTCACATCCTCGCCAGCAGGTGTTGTTGTTCGTGTTTTTTATGATTGCCATTCTGACTGGAGTTAGGTGAAATCTCAGGGTAGTTTTGACTTGCATCTCCCTGATTGCCAATGATGTGGAACATTTCCTCATACATTTATTGGCCATTTGTATTTCTTCTTTTGTGAAGTGTCTATTTAGGTCCTTTGCCCATTTTTTGATTGGGTTATTTGCTCTCTTAGTTGTGATTTTCTTGAGTTCTTTGTATAGCCTAGATATTAGACCTCTATCTGAAGTGTAACTGGCAAAAATTTTCTCCCACTCTGTAGGCTCTCTGTCGAGGTTCTTGATAGTTTCCTTTGCTGTGCAGAAGCTCTTCACTTTAATGAAATCCCATATATTGATCCTCCTTTGAGCTGCTTGTGCTTTTGGGGTCTTGTTGAAAAAGGTTTATGGATTACAAAACTATGGGATATATACAGAATGGAATTTTACTCAGCCATAAAGAAGAACAAAATCATGTTCTTTGCAGGGAAATGGATGCAACTGGAAAACATAATGTTAAGTGAGATTAGCCAATCACGAAGAGTAAAGAAACATATGTTCTCCCTAATATGTGGATGTTAGGGAGTAGATGGCACACAAGAGAGACCCTCGATAAACAAAGAAGTAGACTTAACCAAAGGGAATGGACGGAGGGAGGGGGAGAACATACTAAGGCACATGATGTACTTACACAATTATATCAAGATCACTCACTGAACCGAACTTGAGAGGGAGGGAGGGCGAGGGAGCGGGGTGGGAATTGGGGATAGGGTCAGATGAGAAATGTGTGCACATTTGTCTTTATCAATTTGTACCTAACAAAAATGTATAAATACAAAGCACGAATTATTCCAATAAAAAAAAAACAATTAAGAAAAAAAAGAGATCTCATGATTAAAGATCAAAACTCATCATGAAGAAGTGTATTTATTGGCACTGGAAAATGTTTACACTATTGAATTATCGCATGACTAAATATATGGAATATATATGATTAAATAAATATATGGCCATGAAAGAGTGTACAGACATAGGTAGACACAAATAAATATGTGTGGTAGGATTAAAAAATAATAATAATAAATATTCAATGTTAACTCTAACTCCTATTACACACATTATATCTTGGTGTGTAGTAAAAACTCAATAAGTATTGTAACTCTTATTTCAGAGCTAAACAGATAAAGTAAATCAGTAATGTAAGTATAAACGAATAAGAACAGTATGTTCTTGTATTACATGTTTTTAAAAGTATCTGTACACTGATATGATGTATATAATGAATGTATTTAACAAATGTGTTTTATGCTGTAAAGAATACATTTACAAAAACTGTGGATGTGACAAATAATGGAATATAAAGTGGCAAGTGCTATTCTCAAGTTATCTAAAAGTATCAGTGTTAGCAGAAATGAATAATGCTATAGCTTGGATTTTGAATGCCCTCTAGAGGTGCATAGGTAAAGGCTTGGTCCAAGAGTGGCCCTATTGGGAGATTGTAAAACTTTTGAGAAATGGGACCTACTGGGAAGTCTTTAGGTAATTGAGGGTATGATCTCACTGAGAATGTAAGATCCCAGTTTCTTCTTTTTCCCTCTTTTTGATTTCTGACTATGAGGTGAGTGACTCTGTATCATCCTGCACTCCTGCCATGAAGTGCTGTCTTTGTGTGTGTGTGTGTGTGTGTGTGTGTGTGTGTGTGTGTGTGTGACAGGAGAGTGAACCCAGAGGATTTCTACCTCTGATCTATATCCTATCACTATTTTATTATTTTGAAACAGGGTTCCCTAAATAGCAAATAAAAACAGCCATTTTTATTATCATTATATGCAATTTCTTAACATAACTCCATTATAATATTCTCTCATGTAAGCATTGGAATATAATGCATATTGCAACATACTAAAGATCAAGATAAAATTCATGAGGACTAAAATAAAAAGATTTTAGTGATATTTTTTAAATAATATTATTTTATGCCTGATATATTTTAAATGTGTTATTTCAAATATTTCTTTTATTACTTAGCATAGTTCTTAGAATATGGTAGGTAGTTCAATAATTTTTATTGTTGAATTGAACAAAAGGGAAAGAGAATTGATTATATATGGGTATGTACTTGAGTATAGATAGTTCTACATTTTACTATTATCCAAATTCACAAAACCTGGAAGAAATTTAAGTAAGTGGAACACATAAGACAACAGTTTTGCCCAGAACACTTAAAAAACTGGATAGAAAATAATAGAATGTAGCAGACACAGCTCTAATGCACACACTACTCTGGGCAAAACACTTGTTTTGAGTTTAGATTGAAATCCATGAAACATGGGCTTTACTCAAGACAAAGTTTATATCATTTTTTTTGTGTGTGTGTGGTACTGGGGATTGAACTAAGAGCATTCTACCTCTGAGCTATACCCCCAGCCCTATTTTTTATTCTTTATTTTTGAAACCGGGTCTCACTAAGTTGCGGAGTGCCTCACTAGGTAGCTGAGGCTGGCCGCGAACCCGGATCCTCCGGTCTCAGCCTCCCAAATGCTGGAATTACAAGTGTGCGCCACCACGCCCGGCTTAGTTTATATCATTTAAAGGAAGGAAACAGTAACCTTGAATGATGGATATATCATGACTACTTGAATGTCTCAAACTTTGCCACATGTTGCATGTCCGTTGTCATGAGAAAAATGACTGAGAAAGCATAGACAACTTATTTTCAGAAAGCCCTCATCTCCTGGGGCCACTCAGCTTGTACACCTTGGTAGTCATTTATCCCTTTCAGTGGTATGTAACAAGACCCTATTCTTTAGTTCCACTGTATTCAGAATTAAGATTAACCCTTGAATTGGTAGGCAATTTTAACTATGAGTTATAGAATCAATTGCTTACCCACAAAATCCTTTGGCCTTTAGCAGCCAGTAGCAGAACTAATTCACATTTACTGTTGATTTTGCTTTTTCTTTTGCTTTCTATTAACTGAGGTGAAAATGACATACAAGAGCCAGTGCATGTTTCAAGAGTACATTTAATAAAGTTCTTCCTACGTATACATTGGTAAAACCATAACCACAAATATAACTGATAGTGTAATTTTTTTGTCTAATTTATTTCACTCAATTTAATTATTTTTAAGATTCAAACATGTTATAACATATATCATATATTTTTTTATTCCTAAGTAATAGAAATATTTTGAAATAGAAAGCAGAGTAATATTATGCTTTCTAGATATAATAGTTTTTTTTTTAATTCATTTACCTGAAGTAGATATTTGTGTTGTTTAAATTTTGAGGCTGTTATAAATGAAGATACTGTGAAAGTATCTTACCTATACTCAGTAGTTTAGTATGAACAAGGAAAGGAGAAAAAGGAAACATACACTCAAAGAAGTTTAATTTCAAAAAGAACCGATAAGCATAATCTTTTTTAGTATCTTTATTTTTAAGACAGAGTAATACTCAAGCCACTTATAATAGAAAGTTTTGAAGACTGGGTCCAACCTAAGTCATATATAGAAAATGCATGTATTTGAGAACAATATAAGTAGCAAGTGGTTTAATCATAATCCATATTTCAGGGAGGATAAAAAATTGGAACAGTTATCATAATGATATAATTTTAAATTTCTTATTAATTACAGAGCTATTGATTCAGAATTCATATATAATATCATTTTACAACACTTACATAAATGTGTCCTATACCAAACTAAGATAGTACATACCCCTAGTGGTAAAGGATTTTCAATTTCTTAACAAATTTGAAAATTTAAAAACATAAGTCATTTAAAATATATAATGTTAACTTATTTCCAGGAACACGGAATGTCTTTTATCTCAGTTGGTTGTCTTTTTACTCTATAACTTAAAAAATTAGTTTTCCATTTCATGATTGTTAAGATTATATATTCACATCTAGCAAATTTGCTTCAAATAATTTACTTTCATACTTTTTTTTTTTTTTTTTGCGGTACTGGGGATTGAACTCAGGGGCATTCTACCTCCGAGCTATACCCTCAGCCCTATTTTTTATTCTTTATTTTGAAAACGAGTCTCACGAAGTTGCGGAGTGCCTCACTAGGTAGCTGAGGCTGGCCACGAACCCGGATCCTCTGGTCTCAGCCTCCCGAATGCTGGGATTACAAGCGTGCGCCACCACGCCTGGCTCTCATACATTTTTTTAAAGTCATATTTGGTGGCATCAGAATTCTACTTTTTATATTAGGCTAGTGGACATTCCTACTGAGCATAGATATTAAAACAGTTAAGAGCCACTTTTAAATATAGTACACCTTCATAAAGAGAAAAATACAATATTTTGGTAGACAGAAATCCTTTCAGGACTAGTATGAATGAGCACTGAGAAATGCTTCTTAAAACTGTGACTGCCACTTTTCTTAAAGGATTCAATTCTCACATCAGTCATTCCTTATTATTCTATTTTCTGCTTCACTAATTCCACTGGGGAAAATATCCTCCTCTTAATCAAGGATCTCATAGTAATTTGCATTGTATTGCTATATTTCTAACCATCCATTTCTGTAGCTTTCAATTGCTGCACAAAATCTTCCACTTTTGGGAATGGGATTCACTGTTCTTTAAGGTGCTTTTGTAGCTCTAATCAAGAAATGGCCTCTATCTGACTATTGTTGCAGGAGAGTTGAAGAGTTATATTGAGAGCTATTTTCAGTTCAAATTTTACTAGAGGAAGGTCTTCACATTTGCCTGATGTCACTTGCTGTGTCATGTTACTCAACTATACACAGCATTCAACACCTAAAAATGACATAAATATGCGAAGCCATGTGTATGTAATCAATATTGGCCTTTACTATTGGATAGTAAACTGGAATATCTGTAAAATAACATTCCTTTCTGTCTCTATTGACAAGTCAATAACAGAAATTATTACATTACCAAAGCATTTATTCATTCAAACAAATATTGTTGTTATGTAAGTATAGGTCTTCGCTCTGAAAAAAATATCAACAATGAACAATTTGCAATGTAGTCCACTTATGCAATTAGGTACATCACAAAGAATGTATTAACACACTGATTTTATATCTAATTATGAGGTTCACTCAAAGTTAGTTAAGAAGATAACAAATGTACCTTTGCAATGGATTAATGTATTTATCTTTCCTCAGCACTGTTAAACATTAACACATTTTGACTTAGCAGTTAACAGTATAGTTTTTAAAGAAAATATTTATAATAAGAAACATTAGATGTATAATGTATCTTATTAAGCCTACACAAAAAGCGAAGAAACAAAGAATCTTAGAATCTTCAGGAAGTGAGAAGGCTTATAACCTTCAGGAAATGAAAAAGCTCACAGGATACGTATAGATTTTTTCTGAGAACTTTGTCAGGTCAAATGAAATAAACTTAGAAACATTTTGAGAAATCATCTTACTTCAGTTTTTAAATTAGGAATGCATTTCCGGGTTTTTATTTATGGATGAACTGAATAAAATGAGTGAGGGAAGTAATTTAAAGTACTGTGTAGAATTCTCCAAGCACCACCACCCCTGCAAAACAAAACAAAACACACAAAAAAATACATCTGTGATTGTCTCTCAGCTACATAAACATACAGAATTAGTGATTTTAAAAACAATTTGGTAGTCCTTTATGTTAAGGACTGAACATAAATTATCAAATAAACTTAATGTGAATGAATGATTCTATCTTCTGGGGAAGACAGATTCAGAGACTTCCCAGCTTCCCCCATATTCTGATATTCATGACTTGAAGCAACACCCTCCCCTTCAGTGTGAGTGGCATTTGTGATCTACTTCTTAACCTTCTAACCAAAAAAAATAAAAATAAAAAAGTATGGAATGAATATTATATAATATTTTTGCAACTTTGTGCTATTCAACTCTATTGTCTCTGTCTCTTGCTGATTAAAAAAAAAAAATAAGGGGGTATGTGTAGAAAAGACAACGTAGCAGCAAGGTGAAGTTCTCTCTCCACTCAGTGGCCTTCCATTCAACAGAATCCTGCCAACAAGTCTGTGAGCCTGGAAGCAGTTCTTTTCCCACATGACCTTCAGATGAGACTCAGCCCTTGAGGACACCTTGATTTGCAGCTCTGTTAGAAAACGTGAAATAGCCACATGTATGCTGAATTTAATTGCTAAGTTTGTGATACTATCAGAGTACAAAAATATTAATGTAATATAATTTCCTAGGTGTGTGAGACAAGCCAGTTTCACTTCTTAGAGATTAAATCATTGATAAATATCCAAATTTAAATGCAGTGGGAACTAACTTACACCTACTAGAATTATAGAACACAGAAGTATACATACACTCTTTAAAGTCAGATTACAAATATGACTCATTTGTATTTACACAAATAAAGCACTTCTACAATAGCATTTAACTATCAAATTTGTTTTTAAAGTCAGTAATTTTATTTTATTTTGATTTTTTTGCAGAACTGGGGATTGAACTCAGGGGCATTCTACCACCGAGCTACACCCCCAGCCCTGTTTTTTATTCTTTATTTTTAAACAGGTTCTCACTAAGTTGCAGAATGCCTCACTAGGTAGCTGAGGCTGGCCACGAACCCAGATGCTCCGGTCTCAGCCTCCCAAATGCTGGGATTACAAGCGTGCGCCACCTAGCCCGGCTAGTAATTTTATTTTTAAGAATGACATAATAGCATAATTGTCTTAAAAATAAATACATATGACTCACAGGAGGCCTACACATTACTGAGGCTGTCACCATGTCTCTAATGCTCCCTGAGAAGTTTCAGCATATTTTGACCTCACAAAGAGACCTGGAGAACTCACTGAGGAGCAAATTGAACATGTGATCACCATTATATAGACTCCATCACAGAGTAAGGTCCCAGATTGGGTCTTGAACAGAGAAAAGGATATAAAGGATGGAAAATACATCCTGGTTCTGGTCAATGGCCTGGACAACAAGTTCCATGAAAACTTGAAGCACCTGAAGATTAGGGCCCATAGGGGGCTGTGCCACTTTTAGAGCCTTCCAAAGCATATATAGAAAAATAACATAGAGTTATTAGGACATATAACCTTGCTTAGGAAATATCATGGATATGGCATAGAGAGAAAAGGAAGCTTATGCTAATTAATTTGAGTTTCCTTTGTTTTAAATTGATGCTTCTTTCTTATAAATATAATGTGTTACTCAAAAACCTGTGTTATATAACTCTTTATGTTGGCAGCATATTCCCTTTTATTCTGTTAGATAAAATCTCAAATAGACTAATAACAGAAAAGCTGAGAATTAAATTTCACAAGCCCAAGTAAGTCTTCCTTTTCAGTCAAAATATTGAGCAAGTAAATTACAGCTGCCATTATAATCGACGGATGGAAAATATTAAAAAGAGCAATGTGAATCATCTATTAAAAGAATAGCAGAAATAGGTACTCATATAAAGCACATGAGAGAAAACTACATTCCTGTCATTTGCTTAGAAATATCCAGGTGTTTAAGAATTCCCAAATTATTTTTTCTATTTGTTCTCTTCAGTGTAAATGGCATTTACAGGTGACTAAGAGATCCTCATATGATAATGAATAATGAAGAAGATAATTTTTAGTCTTTTCTAAAATAGAATAAGGAATCATTATTAGAAAAGTATGTTTTCATTATTAAAACAGTTAAAATTATGGATACTTAAGAGAAAGTATCATTACTTTATTCTTTTTTTTAAATTTTTATTGTAGTAATTCGTGCAATATAGCATACATCTTTGTTAAGTACAAATTGTTAACAACATATTTGCACAAAATTCTCATTTGACCCCTTCCCCGATTCCCTCCCCATTCCCTCCCCCTCCCTCCCCCTAAGGTTCACTTCAGTGAGTGACCTTGATATGATTGTGTAGGTACATCATGTGCTT